>JACCGJ010023305.1:0-30839 GCA_013407085.1 Atriophallophorus winterbourni
GTACCAAACGGGAAGAGCAAATCCGTGGGGAGCAAACTGGGTTTCGTGCCGGCCGAGGGTGCATAGATCAAATTTTCACACTCCGTCAGTTACTGGAGCAACGCCACACTTTTCGTAAACCAACTATCGTGGTATTCCTTGACATCCGAGCGGCATTCGATTCAACCGATCGTGAAAGTCTTTGGAACTGTCTACTGAGACATGGAGTGCCCGAGAAGTATGTTTGGATCTTGAAAGCATTATATTGCCAAACTTCGGGCAGGGTTCGAGCGTACGGACAATTGTCGTCCCCGTTCAATATCTCCAGCGGGGTGCGGCAGGGCTGCCCTATCTCGCCGTTCCTTTTTAACTTCGCGATCGACGATGTCCTGAGAAAAGCTTTAGCTGGCCTGGTGGGCACAGGTGTTGAACTTCTGCCGGGTGAGCGAGCGACCGATCTAGAGTATGCCGATGACATCGCACTTCTGGGAGATGACCCTCAGATAATGCAACAAGCCCTGGACCGCCTGGCACTTGAAGCTTCAAGGTATGGCATGTGCTTTGCGCCTAACAAGTGTAAAACACTTACCCAGGATTGAAGCGGCTCTCTTCCAAACCTAACTGTGTGCGATGTCAATCTTGAATTGGTCGACAGCTTTGTTTACCTTGGCAGTTGTATCTCCGCGGGCGGTTGTGTCGAGGACGAGATCTCACATCGTGTTCGCAAAGCGGGTGCAGCGTTTGCTAACCTTCGCCACCTGTGGCGTCGACGCGATGTTTCACTCCATACTAAAGGCCGAGTGTACAAAGCAGTGGTGCGTGCTACACTCTTTTATGGCTGCGAAACCTGGTCTATCCGAGCGGAAGATGTCCGTCGGCTTTCTGTTTTTGATACCCGTTGCCTGCGTAGAATTGCGCGCATTCGGTGGCAGCATCGTGTTACAAATATAGATGTCTGCAAGCGGGTGTTAGGACCAGGTGGCCACGGACTGAGAAAAATGCTGATGCTTGCTCGCTTGCGATGGTTGGGACATGTATTAAGAATGCCTACTCACCGTTTACCGTACCGCGCCTTTTTCGCAGAGCCTGACAGAAGCTGGGAGAAAAGATCGGGTGGCCAGTCCATGACGTGGCGCGTTGGGATGAAGAAACTCACCGTAGCGCTAGGCTCAGTTGGGCGTATTCGTTTGCCTGGATGGGGTCCAAAAGCTCCACCTAATAGTTGGCTGGAAACCTTACGCGATATGGCTACAAACCGAAGTCAGTGGCGCCAGTGTATTTTATTATGTGTGTCATAATTTTTTATTCGGTATTATTTTACATAAAAAAACAAAAAAACAAAAAATCGCATGCAGTGAAACTACAAAAACAAGCTGCTTTTTGTGCATTTGCTTTTGCGTATTCCGCTTGCCTGCTTTCCCTTTTCCACGCGCTTGCTTATCTGCTTTTCCTGCTTCATATTGCTTGGCACTTTGTCTGGCTCCAGACTTGTGCTTCGTGATGATGATGATGATCACCGAAAGGTGAGAGAGTTAATGCATGATGCATGTCCAATTGAATGAAAATTTAATTTAATTTCGACAAAAACGAAAAAATGTCTCTTTGGTGAGTCTCGTTTCGAAAGAAAACTTCGCAGCATGTATCTTGGAAACTACGATATTTCGCGCTTCCTTGTAATGAGCCCAAGTCCCACATGATAGAGTAGCTTGTAACACCTCTATCTTGCGTCGCGTTGACGTACGCTACGTGAGACTGAGGCTGACCACCATTGATGTTTACCCTGTTTGCCAACGGGTACGAGAGGAGCGAATAGATCCTGAAGTTGAAGGATGTTTTTCTTGATCTGCCCCCACATCTCATCCACGTGGTCAATGTTTTGCCATCTCAGTAGCGTTGGTGCCTGCTGTAGGGCAGCAGAGTCGATCCTATGAATGTATCGAGCTAACTCAATTTGCACGGATGTGCAATCGTGCAGCATTTATGTGCTGTGCGGCTAACATCGTGCTAAATTGATTGGCCAACGGTAGTGAGCTGCATGCGAGTACACACTGGAGTCTCACTACCATTTCTATTTCCCCCTCATATCTGTCTAGGTCTGGGCAACCTGACAGTATCTTAGCCCACGTGCAGTCTTTGACTGTGCGGCACTTTGCCTGGATCGGGCTTGTGCTTTCATAACATAACATAACAATTTGGAGTTTATCAAAATACAAAAGTATCTCGCAGGCTAACACTACATGGTCGCTCTTTCCTGGTGGTGGCAGTAAGACCAAATCTTTTATACCGCTTTCAGCAGTTGAAATAACTAAGTCGAGAGTAGATGGAGAATAACCCTCGCGGAATCTAGGTGGTTCTTTTACGTAGGTACCTTAGGTATTGCTCCGTGGTTCTATTCATTTATCCGGCACTCGCAGCGAATCGTTAGACTCTTTTAGCTCAGGGTCCAGCGGCACATCATGAGGTGAGAAGTTTTAGAGCTTTCCTAGTATGAGTCATAACGTAGTTTACAGTTCATTTAATGCAATTCAGTTCAACTGATTGCTTTTTCATAAGGTAAGTGATAATAAATCACGTGATTAGAAGCCAACTATACGTATAATAAAACATTTGTGCCGTGTTCTGGTCGAATTTTCCACGGCTTGTCTCGGATCTAAATAATCATTGTTATACACCGAAGCGTGCACAAAATGGTATCGACCGAGTGTAAAAGTATCTAAGACAATTATCTCAGTCGGTAACTGTCTATGCAAGTACATGTCTTATGAAAAATGGACTTTTTCATCCGTCTTTGAGGCTTCGTCTAACTAGAATGGTTATAACCAATGCTTATTTACGACCGGCACCAATCCTTAAATTGTCTGGCACTGCAAAATGGTGAATCTTAACCAGTTTCAGCTTCTTTTAAACGCATAGTTACTTTGCCTCTGTGGCAGTCTACATGCGTGTGTGATCTTATAAACAGTATACAGATGCGTAACAGATTACGCAGATGATTTTAATTTAATTTGTTCGCACCACAGTGATTCAAACGTCTGTGCACAAATGCATGGGTGCCCAAACGTGCATCACTTATGGACTGTACATGAAACACTAGTAAATTCGTTTGCATTAATCAGTCGCATTTGGGGTCACGCTACAGTCTCACAGCAATTAGCCCTTCCATCTATCTAAGCCTGGGCAATCGTATGGTGTCTCTCATCACATGTATGGTATGGTATGAGAGCACAAGCCTGATCCAGGCAAAGTGCCGCACAGAGACTGTACGTGGGCGAAGATACTGTCAGGTTGCCCAGGCCTAGACAGATATGAGGGAGAAAAAGAACAGGAAATGGTAGTGGGACTCCAGCCTGTTTCTGCCTGCAGCTCACTACCTCTGACCAATCAATTTAGCACGGTGTTAGCCGCACAGCACAAAGTACTGCATGATTGCACATTCGTGCATCATCATGTTCATCACATGTAGTCTACGTTCGGCACTTTGTCTGGCTACCGGCTTGTGATTTCATACATCATATGTTTCATATAATCGACTATAATCATACTTTTTACTTGATGAATTTGTTAATGGAATGCAGCTTATCCGAATTGTCTGTGATATCACTTACTTATTCTGATCTCTCGTTTTCGTTTACGGTCTCTCTCCCCATCCAGCCTATTTTAATTCATCTATTTTTCTTGCATAGTTCCACACCTCTACGCATCCCCCATAATTTTGTCCACCCTCCTGGACAAGGATTTCCTGCTAATCAGAAGAGGTATTAAGTTTGAGCTGTGTTTCCGCGGATTTAGTTCGAACCACTATTGTCTACCGTCATTTTTGTTAATGCAATAGACTGATCAAAATCATTTCTTCCGATAATGCATATCCACTGAACAAGACCATTGTTGCCTACAAACCTTTTTCCTCCACCCGAAGCTAATATTTTATTCCTTATTTAAGAACTAATAAATTCAGAAACTCGGATGTTCCTTGCTTGGCGTGATACATCGTTAACCAATCATTGACTGTTTCAGAGTTGAAGATGCACCTCACAATTTGTTAACTGATGCTGGGAGCTCCTCGTCATTTTTCTAACTTCGTTTTCGAATTTCATTCCCATGTATGTCTAAGCCTAGGCAACCTGACAATATCTCTGCCCAGATACCGTCTTTACTGTGTGGCACTTTGCCTGGATCACGCTTGTATGATTTCATACATTTCATTTTTGTTAATTTTGGGGAGAAATTAATTTAATTGCTAAAAATTCGTAAACACGAATAAAATCATCTTTTTCCACGCTGTTTAGCATGCCACGTAAAACACCTCAGCCTAAAGTGGTTACAAGTATCCAATCAAAAGACGAGCATTATCGGTAAGTTTTATTTCCGGTTTACTTTGGCAGTGCAATCAATGCCGAATTAGAGGTCAAAGCGGCCAAACTATTTAGCGAGGTTGATCTACTTTTGGTATGTGAATGAAGCTTCGTTTTAAATTTTTGTTCAGCAAAATTCTCAACGATCGACTTCTAGTAATGATCCTGTTGGTGAGTTTTGAAAGTCCCATCACTTAAAGCTGTTGTGGAAAGTCAGGCGGCCTCGGCAATCGACCCTAAATTTATTGAATATGAAAATTGTGCTGAGGATGAATCGGATCATATTGAACAACCTGAAACATCTCCGTTAGTAACTTACATATAATCATATAGTTTTTATCTTATTTACTACCGTACGCCGTATTATTTTTTTAAACTTTAAGCTCAGGCTTAAAAGCAGCCTATGTACCATGCCATGATTCTTTCAGCTTTTACAGCTGCGTAATAATGGCATGGAAGCCTCTGTAAATTCCAACTAGAGTAACCAACCAAATATTGATACCTGCACGAAGTAACCCAGCTCATGGCCCGACATTCAAACTAGTAGCTTCTTTTAGTAGTTTAAGTGTTGCACTGCATTTCAAGGACAGGCCGGTGGTATGCTACAGCCATGCCGCTCGAAAACGTTTACTGTGCTCCATATTTTCTGAACTTTTAATCACTCGTTATCGTGTTGACGGGATGGCGTTCTCGGTTATTTGTGTCATAGTTGTTTCAGGATAATTTCCACCATTACTCAAGTCTTGTTTCGTTTCCCATTTACTTTAATCAAATATGCCATAATTTTAGTTAAGTCAAGTTAAGTTAATATTTCATCTCGTGAATACACCGATAAGTTACCCTTGTACACCGTCCAACGGACCCGGGTATCACGTCAACAAAGGATTTATATAGATGTTAATTATTTTGCAAAACTTGAACATTCACGCGATTGTGATGTACATCCACGACATTCAACAACATTCAACAAGTGAGCACCACTTGTTCATCCTTGCATCCTCAGGTTATTCGGGTAATCGTGAACCGATATTGCCGTGTTGTAGTTGTAGACATTGGAAATCGTTTTCCATGCCCCGAAAAACCCGCCAGCAATTTACAGATCTATTTGCGATCAATAAATTTTGGTGTCATAGAAAGCAGGAAATCGACCTTTGTGTCCGCCGAACGGGTTTAACTACTTTACATAGCCTTGAGGTTTAGCTGGTCACTCAAGTCTGTTGTCACGCATCTTTTTGTATTGACGGACGTGAAAAGGCGTTGCCGAAAACGCTTTTTCACAATATTATTTCCAACTCCGTTGAAACATCGCAATAAATAGTTTAAACCTTTTTTTGACAAAAACTCTGTCAATTTACGACACATCTGATTGATTTTTCCCTTTTGCTTAACGCAGAGGGCACGCCGAAGGCGATGTGATACCGGAACCAACTCAGCAGCTTAGTCTTAAGTCACAAAATCGTTGTCTCCAAGCGCGTGTCCGCGTTTTACAAGAAGAGCTTCAGAAAATGAACGGCCAATTGAAAACTTGTGTGCGTTCTTTATTTCTTGTATTCCGTATACAAGTTTGGTTATTACTCTAGTGTTCTGTTCCTCTGTCTTTGAATTCTACTTTTGCATGTTTATACTATTTTTCACACTTCTTTAAAACATGGCCTCATCGATTGCGATCACTTTGCACTCTATCGGACGTTTTTGCACATCAGGTCATCTGTTTTCTATCGATACTTTTATTCACTTGCTTCTAGTATGACGAAAATGCCACTTTGAAAAAACGCGTGCAGGAACTGGAGGACGAACGCGCTCGATTGCAACGTGCCACCACCGGACACTCGGGACAAGTGGACAGGCTTAAAAAGAACTTGGAAGATTTAAAAACCACTTCCGATTCATTAACAGCAGAATGCAACAATTTGAAAAAGGTTCGCTTTGCCTTGCAATCTTGTTTTATTCTCATCGTTTAGCGCCATGTTATGCCAATCAAGACTTGCTTACTACTGTACGGATGTGCAATCGTAAACAGTACTTCTGTGCTGTGTGGCTAACACCGTGCTAAATTGATTGGCCACTGATAGTGAGCCGCATGCTGAAACACGCTGGAGTCTCACTACCATCTTTATTCTCTATTTCTTATATCTGTCTAGACCTGGGTATCTTGACAGTAATATTGTCCGCGTGCAGTCTCTGACTGTGTGGCACTTTGCCTGGATCAAGCTTATGCTTTCATACCATACTACGTTTTTGATTGAATATTTGTTTGTATGTATGAGTTTTGTACAACGAACGGAGGAAATAAAAAAAACTTGCAAGCTACTGTAAATTAGATTGGCACCGGCCATCTTTGGGATGACCGATTCACACAGTGGATCTAAGTCCATGGAGATGGCCATTTTTAGAAGTACAAGAGATGTGATCACTCTTAAAACTGGCTACTTCCAAAATCTCACTGTGTTACAACTTTGTACACCCTTATTGGTGTTCCACGATCTGTTTCGGGTTGTCTGTCTTCATCAGTTGGAGACAATGAGTTTTGTTTCAATGATCGTAAGTAATGCTTGACTTTGAATTTACTCCTCCTCATTCTCGTCAAACACGCGCACGACTTGTTGTGCGTGAAAACATTAGACAAGCATTGAAAAGCTTTAACCTTGATTATACTTTTCACGCTATTGAAACATCTTTCTTTGATATCGACTCGTAAATTCACACAGTAAATTCCTGCAAGACTACATAAGCCCAACCAACGTTCAAGTCAAATTCTCCAGGCAACCTTTTTCTACGCGAATTTATTCGAACCTGAAGTGTGTGTCAAAGGACAAAAAGACAAAAAATTACTCCAGCAGGTGTTCCAATGTGCAAATCTGCGCTTGAACTTCAAATTGACAGTAGCTTGTGTGTGTGAATTCGTAAACAAACGAAATAAGTTAGAACTGTTGATGTTCTCGTATTGCTATTCAAATAACTAGGATTTACTCACTCGTTTAACGTTTCTACTGTCATGCATCGTACTCGTTCTTCGATGTATTTTCGTTCGTTCGTTTGAAACGCCCTCCGATCGAAATTCTTTATATCTGAGTTTTGAATCACTGTGGTAATTCCTGTAGGATTTCGTTGCTTTCAGTGGGTAACACTCTTTATTCTGACTTCCTTGTCACCGAAAACTTGTTTTCTGTCTGGACGGGATAAACTGACAGTATTACACCCATTGACCGTCTAGGGCAGTATTTTACCTACCTCTCGATCTGTGCTATCACTAGTCTTCTAGTTGTCATAGTCTGTGTCCACATTTGGATTTTGATTCCACTCTAGTGCCATTCCTGTGATTCCCATTCGTCACCAAAACCAACATTAATCATTCCCTTGATGCTGACTTTCGAATCACTTGAATTAAGTTTGTGATTCCATATGATCATTTGGATTTGCATGTTGGGCAACGTATTTTTCCTCGTCTATAGGAGAACACCTCCTTGAAACGACTTTCCACTCAACAAGGAAATGAGTTAAAATCTACCAATTCGCGTCTACAACGAACCACGGAGGAGGTTGACAAATTGAAATCTGAGTTGGAGAAATTCCGTGTTGCTTCGCGGGACACTTCCGATGGGTTGAAACGGAGCATCGAGCAGCTGACCACTGAGAATCGGCGTCTCGAGCGTCAGAAATCGGAATTGGTTGCAGCGTTCAAGAAGCAGTTACGTTTGATTGACGTGCTCAAGCGGCAAAAGGTATTCCGCGTATATCTATTCCAGTCAATTCTGTTGATTAAAGAGCATAATTTCCGTTGGTGCCACAACGATGAAACACACTCGTCTGATGTTTCCTATTACTTCTTATTTTCGAACTGTTTTAGGGTCTTATTGCTTCCGCATTTCGCTTTCATTTCTACTTCATGGGTTGTAATCGATCAACATTACTAACAAGAGCTTAGCTTCATTTTCCATGCGGTTCGCTTTTTGAACATATCAAGCTCACTTATACGTTGTCTGCATATAATGGCGTTGTCGCTCGATACTTGCCTGGTTACCTTCTCCCTTCCAATGAGTTCCCTGTGATGCGTGATCTTCACCCATGCCGTGAGCGATCCCGTGTCCATAGACTAGTGTGTGCATGTCATTTCAACCTTTGGACGTATCCTATCATGAATATTCTATTCCCCCATCCTATTGGTTATACTTTGTTTGATCTCTGGGAGAAGCATCCGCTTTCAATCCAGTCGTGGTCCGCATGGCTCCATTCCCATTTCAATATCAAACCGCGATGCGCCTCCTCAGCACTTGCAATTAATTGCAAATGTTTTTTTTCTCTGAATCCCCTTCTATCATTGTGTATCCAGAGATCCGCTATTGTTAACTTGCTTGTCGGCAACGGTCCTCGAACTTTTTCTCGGGAAAATGAAGTCGTTGTCCCCCTGTGGCGAAACTTAGTCCGTTGTTCCAAATTCGAAAGCACATGTTCTGAGCTCATCTACTGGGTGGTGTGTCACTAAGTTGTGGTGGTTTTTGTTTTTCACGGTAGACCATTCTTCACAATTTACGGTGTCTGGTTTTAGAGGTAGACCGTATGCTAATTGTGTGCTCTATGAGGTGCTTAAACTGTCATTATCGACAATACCTTACTTGAATGGTAGTGGGAAAAAGATTGTTCAGCATAAGTATCAAAATGGGCTATTTTTCCCGATGTTAGTTTGGTTTTTCTGTTTTTAACCAGACAATTTGTTATCCTGTTGTTTTTTATTGAACTCCATGTTCTGTGTTTGATCTTTTTATATTCCAGATGTTGCTCGAAGCCTCTCGATGTCTACAACTGACTGAGGAGGAGTTCTTGAAGGCAATCGATGGAAAATCTTGACGGTGGAAGTTGCTCACTATCATAGATTGACCGCCATTGATGTGATTTCATGTGGTTTTCTGTACAATAGATAAATAAATCTCCCTTTCAATCTATATTCGGTTGCTTTTCATTCAGCATATTCATGAAAATATAACTCGTCAATCGATTCGGCTCCTGTTTTGATAAATATTTTAGTATTATTGATCCGTCTGCGGGATTTCTGTCCTCTGCTAAACCGCTGGAATCGAATCATTTTACTTTGTTTCGATTACCGGTCCACCGTAGCCTACAGGACTCCTATTTGTTGTCGGTTGCGGTTATTTGCCGAATAAATGTTTAGGTTCTGGTGGAGTTTCCGAATTGAGCACATCTCTCAACTGAGCAACGAAAAGACTCGAAACCATATTTTTTCGCATGATCGGTGTGATGCGTATTGCTGCGTTGTTGTGTGCCTATTTTAATACAGAGCACTAATCGCATGCATAGTAATTCCGGAGCTCACTTTGAACACCATTGTAAGGATCGTTGGCAAAAGCATATTTAATTGGTGCTTATTAATCCTTTCCGGCATTGACTGATCGTCAGCTACCGGCGTGAGAGGACACTTCGTGGCGTAGTTTTGTCTAGTGGTCTGTCTAGTCTTAGAAAACGCTTTTTCACTACATTTATCTATACAGCTTCCTTGAATTCTCTCGTTGCTGTTATTAAAACGTACGTATCTTAACAGTCCGAATGCTTCGCGAAAGCTGCTGTTATCCCCATTGGTGTGGATGTATGTGTTCACTCACATCGACCGATTTCGTCGTGATGATGGTGGTTTCTCGGTCGAGTACTGTTTAATCAATGAGGAATCGCGACGACTGATGCCTCATCATTCGGTTTCTTGCGTGACTCCTATATTCGCTTTGATGACTTGATTATTCCCTTATTCTACGTTCACTTCCTTCCAATCTTCGTGTATTGTTGCTTGTCTAATTTTCGTCACCTAGGATTTCTCTACCTTAAATTTCCAAGCTTTGAATGCTAACTCTCGAGCTTTCGTGTAAATGATACCCATCGTTCTAAATGTGTAATCCCTTTCTATCTACTCGTCTTTAAATCTCCTGACCTTGAACCATTTCGCTTTCGTGTAAAGCTCTAATTTTCTGTTTCAGCTCTTATGTCTCAGTGTTTGAATTTGGCTCAACTAAAAGAATGGTCACCTCCTGCCGATTCGCTAGTCTATCAAGGAGCTGAAGCCAGACTTTATAGCACTGTATTATACTCCTCGTCGTCCAGTCCACGTCCTTGTATAGTCAAAGAACGCTTTGTCAAAACATATCGCCATCCCGCCCTGGATAATAGTCTCTCGATACATAGACTCCGTTCTGAAGTACGTGAATTACTACATTGCAGAAAAATCGGGATAGATGTACCCGCTGTGTTGCAAGTCGATACAGTTAATCGTCGACTTTGGTTGGGATTAATTGGTCCAGACGCGGTTACTTTGCATCAGTGGTTCGCTGCGCTTAATTCGGATGCAGTTCGACCTCAATCGAGAGGGGATGAAAATGTTGACCAAACTCGTCTCGTCGGGACTCGCATTCATCGCTTGGCTATCGCTTTGGGTCGATTGTTTGCTCGTTTGCATGCAAACCATGTTGTCCATGGAGATTTGACCATGGCCAACATTATGGTCCGCAAGGTCAGTTTACGTCCGCTGGCTTCCACAAGTGACTTATGCTGTTAAATCTTTGCTACTGTTGCTGGTCCTCTTTGGTCGATCTGAACCATGGATGCGCACGCACGTTGATCTCAGCTCTATAGTGTTTCACGTGTCTAAACACCGGCTTGAGAAAGATATCGCTCCTGCATCGTATACATCGATAGGAGACATTCTCACTGTCTACGTGATCGTATGCATGATAGTGAGTCGGTAGGCACACCTACTCCTTCGTTGACGCTATCCATTTTCCAGGTATTTTATTGGTTGTTGGATGGTTAAAATGCAGTTCTCGTTGTCGAGGCAACGTTGCCGCCTTTGATGAATGATATCAGCACTGTTGAATTTCAGCTGACATTAATGTGACTCGCATCGATCGAGTCATTCCGCCTAAAGTACTTTTCCGGGTGTATGGGCTTGCTGTAAAATAGATTACTGCATGTATGCGTGCCGGTCGCTTTGCTTAACCCAAGGGTTCACTTATTTTTCACCGATTACTGGAATTCTCTGAACAGCAAATACTGCGGCAATCGCTGCTGAAACCGAATAAGAATATCCGATAGAATGTTAGAACCTAACCGTTGGAATCGAATATGTTTCTTCTGTTGGGGATCTTCTGTGTGCTCTTTCGACTACTGGAAATGGGTATCATCCAAGTTAGTACGGAATTTGTTGTGCAGTACCTCATTTTCCGATAGATGGATTCGCTTGTATGCTGGTCTGCTCCAACCACTAATCTGTTTTCCTAGTCTGCTCTTTTAGAACAGTTTACTGAAACAGGAGTTTCTGAAGTAAATTCAACCCATAAAGTTTGTGGGCAATGGATATTAGTTAAAACGTTACGATATGAGATGGATTTATTTCTCCCTTAACTCAAACTTTGTATAATGCCTCACCTTATTCTCGCTGCTTCAAAGTTACTGTTGCCTTTTCAATCCTGTTGATCGATACGAACCCATTTTACATGTTGAGCTTCATTCATCTGTGCGTTTCTTTGGCTGCTCTACCGATTCACTTGAAGTGTGGGACTGTCAATTCCGGTTACTGGTTTTTTCGTTGTGTTGAGTAGCAGTAGAATTAAAGACATCCACCATCTCAAGTTTAACTTTGGAACCTGCTGTAAAACAACCTGATTCGTCTTCTGTCAAATCGGCTCTTTTCTCGTTAAATAATGTAAAAAAGCGTTTTCTCAAACGAACGGTTGTTTGTATCTTTCGGACGTAATTCAGATGTCCGATGTTGTGTTTTCTTTTCTGATGCTATGTGGTTTCACTTGGTATGTAATAGCCCGTTCGCTTCTCCTGAGTAGAGAATAAACTCTTGTTGCTATTTCGATTACGTCCGATCAACTTCCTGTGGATTAGTTATCTTATAAGTAGCCTGTCGTTCCAGTTTTGTGAACACCGATAATCCACATTTTGAATACTAGTTCTGTTCTACTGCAGTGTCACTGCCGTTGTCCCTTATAACTGCTATACCCTATTCAACCTGACAGTATCTCATCCGAGGTATCATCTGTGACCGTGCCGCACTTTGCCTGGATCCGTGTTTTGTGATTTCATGCATATAATCCAATTCGGATTTCTGCAGCAACCGCAATTGTCACAAGTACAAGTTCTGTGCAATCATACGCTCAACCTAGCTTGCAGTACCTCCGTCTTACTTATCGTCATGTTCGGTTCGCAAGTGGTAATTGGTCCTTGTTATTATTATGTACGTTTTTTCGTCTTTTTGGATCGTGTATTCCTGTAGTTATCTCCATATTGAATCGTCGTTTATTCTTCTAACTTAAAAATACAAACTTTTCTGTGCTCTTCAAAATCCTTTTCATGCTAAAGCCCACCGAATCAGAACAAGCTGGACTTTCTGATCCACGTTTGGCTCTCGTGGACTTTGGGTTATCCAGTTCAATTTCTCATTCCGCGACTCAACGACTTCCCGAAGAAAAAGCGGTGGATCTTTACGTGTTCGAAAGGGCGCTGATCAATGCTGTTGATCGATCGCTCTTGTCTTCGCTTAGCGATGTCTTCCCGCAATTAAGCTCGCCAGAAGGTCTACTACTCAGCATCCTCGATGCATATCGTGAAAGCTATCCCAGTCAGGTGACTCCTTATCGGCGCGAGAGTGGTGAGGAAGCTGATCTGACCTCAGTTGATCTTACCGCACTCTTGCAAGCAGAAGCCAAAGCAAATTTAGATAAACTCGATGAAGTTCGCCTGAGAGGCAGGAAACGTTTAATGGTGGGATAAAAAATCTCATGTAAATCATATTGCTATATGTGATATCGTATTTAATGTCAAATACATTTTAAAGGAGAAACGGAGTTTTGGTTTCATCGAGATCTCTTTGGTACTAGCATGAGCTTAATGGCGCAGTATGGAGCTTTATTTCAAATAATCCGCCTTCTAAGCTACTCATAAGTAATATCGGCGTGATAAAACTGAAATAGTTTGGGCATTACAAATCAGTCGTAACCGCTAAAGACCCTGACCAGATTAGCGTCTCCCGGAAACGATTGTTAAACTAAATTCCATAATCTGCCTTAGAATCGTGGCATGCCATCAGTGTTCAGCGGTGTATTGCTATTAATGGTTGAAACTACATTACGCATTGAGTCACTCATGAATTTACTGAGTGTACGTACGGTAGATGTTATAGAAATTGTTTGAGTAGAATTTTTCACCGTTTAATCGTTATCTAGCATCCGTTGAGTTCTGTCAAATTTGGCATAATAATGTATGCTATCCCCTTGCAAACCAAGAATATTTGAGATGACCTGTTAAAATTTTATGATGCAATTATCGTCATTTATAAGTGAAATTGATCCAGCACTAGAAATTTGTCTTGATATAAAAAGGTCTAATTCAATAGTTTCGGAATTACAGTAAAGTATCCAATATTTTTACTAAGTCCGAACTTGCGAGTAATTGTTTGAATCTCGTTGCTCGCTAAACAAATTGAGCGAAAACCTGCGCCGACCGGGATTCGAACCCGGGTCGCAACCGTGGGAGGGTTGCATGATACCCCTACACCATCGGCGCACGCGCATATGCCGTTATTTAGTATTACAAGCTGATTAATTTCGTCGCCCATCGGTTGTAACTTAAGGTATTCTCTATCGTGTTCAATTTCATTCTTGTTTCGTGCCATGTTTTGCGCTAGGTGCCGATCCAACGTAACTAGATAAAGAATGAAGAACAAGTATGGAAAATCTTTATTTTGAAATTTTAACTCTGTGTTAATGCTTAATGCAAAAAACTGAGATATATCGAGAGAATATAACACAAAATATTGAAGCGGACAATTTTCGAAATTAAATATTGCGTAACCTGATAGTTGACACTGGGTAAAGTTCTGATGATCCTTTCTTTGAAGTGTAGTGTTCCATATGCTGCAACGTACTTCGTTGCATGAATGAATCATTTGAAGGAGCAACTAAAAGTATAGAGTGATTGAGTAATTATTGATGTATACATTTGCCGACATTTCTACTCGCGATGTCTCAGATGTCTTAAGCTCACATATATCATCTCATAAAGATGTCTTCGTTTGAGATCACCAGCCATCATTATCGGTGGTGGTCCATTGGAAATCTTGGGTGTCAAGGAGATAGGTGTGTTCAAGGACTTTTCTTAGCTGCTGCAGTTTCATCTGTTGCTGGTTGAGTGGCAGCTTATTCAACCATAAGGCTAATATAAATGCAACGCAGCCCGGATTGTAAAAGATATGATTCTTCTACATATTGTCATAACATTCGTGATAATAACGTACAAGATAGAAAGCAGGGTTCCAAACAGGCGGTCCCGGTGAATTGCACTTGAAATATTTATCATTCTTGAAATGGTTTGCTCTGGCATGTTGATTCGTACGGTACTCGATTGTCAATGTTTAGACGCATTGATAACCATGGTATGGGGGCTTGCTAAAGAGGCCGTGTTACACACGATTAAAAGCTTTCAAAGTGTCTATATAGCAAGCTTTCTTTGAAGCACACTATTCGAGAGTGCTTATCAAATCCTCTAATTTGTGTAGGAGATCTAGTAGGTAGGGGCGAGTTGTGTCCTTACCTTGATAAAAGCTAACGCTTTGGTAGATGGGTGACTCGACATTCTATTTCAAAACTTTCGGTATATTTCCTTCGTGAAACTCTAGTGGTCGTTACGAGTGATGTAGCACACTCGTTTAATTGACTTATGAGTTCGTACAGTGCTCTAATGAGCCCGGCGGAACTGCTTCTACCAACAGCAGAAGGGGCGAGGGCGAGTGACTGGCGCCTAAAAGCCAGTTTGCTTCGGGCAGATGGAGCTCGTTAGCCTGGGAGGGCATTTCATCTAAGGGAAGGAAAACCCTGATTTTAAACCTCCGCTGCCTTGTGGGATACCCAATCGCGGGAAAGGCTTCGGGAGTAAACCCTGAGGAAAAATCTGGAGCAGAGTCTCGTAGGCGGTTATTTGGTGCTCACCACCTCTTTCTGTCAACTTCCTGCTGCCTTGCAGGTCGCACTTGGTTGTGCAAAGGCTAGAGAAGCTGACTCGAACAAACGCCGAGTGGTGCTGGGGACGCTGCTTTGTACCCAAATTCTCAAGACACTTCAAACGTAGCCGACTCATCCTCCAGGAGGAGATAGTCGCACAAAAGTAAAAGTAAGTATTTGACAGAAATGTTCAGCGCAATCCTGCAGTATTGTAAAGTGTTAACTTTTTAACCATAAATCCTTGAATCCTTAGGGTCCCCAACATAGGATTCACTGCCCCGTCTTAGAATTTTTCGTATGTTTCATCATCTAAGCTACAATAATAAGCTCCCTCTGGTTAATTGTCCAACATCCCGAATGAAATTATAAGCAGTATTGGGTCATTACCAACATTTCGCGAGTTGCGTGAGAGCCGCTTCTTCAGCCGTTTAACAAGTACCTATAATTTATCCAATTTTGACCTCTAACATTGCGGAGTGAGCGCCACTAAACAGTGACAGAGATGGGTTAAAATAGCTGGTTGAATGACATCTTTTCGCGAAAACAGCCCGTTTGTTTTACTACAATTTTCTCTCTCCGTCCTCGTTTTTCATATGTGGTTCGGTTTTTCCAATCGCTTAGTAATTATTTTCAGTCGACTATTATGTAATCTCCATGATTACGTCATATTCGACATGTCCGTTCATTCAATGAAGTGATAATTGCCCTGCCCTACCTGCATCACAGCGTTACCGAGACTTGTAACAGATATTCGTTCATCCCGCCCGCCCCCGAATCACGCAAAATATGACTTGGAATTTCGAAATCGTTGCACACAGCAACTAAGAATTCGTGCTCGTTTATCGTTCGGTGAAACACGTCTGTCGTCGTCGTAACCTGCTTATCTGCTTGTTTTATGACAACGATTGATCAGGCACACACGCTTTATGAGGGTACATCCACTTGAACATGTCGATTGTACGATTGCTTGCTTGATTGATTGTGTGATAACACTTCACTGAGTATGAAAACACTGACAGTTAGCATGGATACTCCACTGATGAACATTAAGTTGATTGAGTATCGGAAGGCGGCCATCATACGATTTAGTGAAACATTAATAATCGTTACGTTTAAACTGTTCAGATTTACGGGACACCAATATGGTACCTTTGAGCTCAGTTTATTCTGTTATCGTGTCCATCATGTACAGCATCGTTCACTATCATGAGGTATGTGTCCTATTGCTAGTACCGGAGGTTTCTCAATAAGAAGAGACATTTCACACCCTGAAAGTTGAAAGTTATCAAGAGGTTCTCGTTTGCTATAATTGATTGGTGATGCATTAGTTCCTTTCGATGGCAAAATGTGCGCATACGGATTTCTCTCTAACCGTGTTCATCGTTAGACATGGTGCTTGCTTTATTGATCGCCAGCAAAGTCTGACGTTCATTCACCTGACACTTATATTCCTAGAACTATCTGCAACCGGGTTGATTGTTACAGATATGTTCAGGAAAATGACTTGCGGTGGTTCAATATTTCCTAAAACAAAGCACTAACACAAGCTTGGTCTTAAATGCTGAACGCAGATCACGCCGACGGCGTGCAACTAACGCCCATCGACCGAGTTCTGCCTATCGTTGCAAGCGAGGCAGGAGAGATAATTCCTCCCGAATCGGACTGTTTAGTCATACGAAAAGCTGTTGAACATGAAAAAATCATGCGATTGCGATATACATCCATGGTCGACATCGACCGAAGAAGGCCAACAACGACACAAGTTGGGGTAAGGTAATGTGCTGTGCAGTTTTACAAATTGCATATATGCCCAACATTCAGGATACTCAAGCCAAGACAAAAAGAAACGTGATGGTGTGTGTCGCATTAGCTCAACGTGTAATCGCACCATGACTGTCACTGCTCTAGCAATATTTCCGTTCTGCGCTACTGGAAAAGTTTCGTAGTCAACCGAGTAGCCATTTTCCTAATCTCGCCTGTTTATATTAACAAGGTCAGCGCTCTCCATGCCTCGTAGAGTTCTTAGCCGGCTTAGAATTCTTCAGGTGAATACAGTTTAAACCCGATCCTTATTCGCACTGATACCCTTTGTCCGGCGAAGCATCCGTGTCCTTGCAAACATCATTTCTGCTCTAAATGAATACCACATTCAATCTGCTTGCCAGGGAACTTGCATAAAATCAGATGCACGTGGACAAAATATATCTAACATATGTGGTATCTACGGTTATTGTCACAATGAGTAGAAATGTGGCAATTGTATGTACCGCCATCGAATTGCTTGTAATTTGGTGACGATGGTGATGGCTGCTATTGTGGTCGTCGATGTCCTTGAAGATGATGGGGATGATAAGAACATTGGGGATGATGAGAAGGAGGAACAACATGGTGATGGCGTTGAAGATGATGATGAACTGGAAGATTTTGACAATGATGATGATGATGATGCGAAGGTAATAATTGTGGTCTTTGCTTTTTGTCGTTTCTAATGCTGCTGCTGTTGATTTTATACTATCATAATCGTGTGAATGAATCCACAATTAGATTTGATAACGTGTTATCAAAAATAATGCAACGTAAGACTTCCAGTATGTTTTACCAAGTTCTTAAAGTACGAGACAACAAGAATCACACAATCTCCCTTCACTACGAGTAAATAATCGAATCCGTATTTTTTTAAATTAAAAAAATTTCAAACTTTTATGCTGGCGATTCCAATTCAATAAGTTCCCTCTTACACTAATGCCAAAGACTCGTAGATAGCATGGAAAACGTCTCGGATGCTGCCGCAAAAGTTTGTGAAACTTCGATTAAACAACAAATTTGTACACTTTGGATCCTGCTGCTCCTTTCAGGCGTAGAATTGGACATGTCACACATTAGTTTGCCTGCATTATTCACTAGACGTATCGATAAATTATGCCTCCAACGTCTCAATTACCCGACCACGACTTTCGCATTTAATCAGCTGATTTTTATCTGTGGACAATCAAACTGACCACTACTACACTAGTAGTCATTTTTCTTATCGTGGAAATAAATTATGTCCACTCAAGCTCTTGACCGCTGTGTGTATTCGCTTTGAAAATCGAGACTCTCACTAAGGGTGAACATGTTCCGCCGATCATATAGGGTAGCGGTTGAAATTTGAGCCGATCGCACGCCAATGATCCCTTTGGGTCAACCCGAAATCCCCGCTTAGGTGGGAATATATTGGACAGTTGTTCCAACCAACGGGTGACAGTTAGACAACTGGCATAATTCATATGAACACCTGCTCTAGATCAACAGCCGCGTGTGATCTTGTGCATCCAGTGCTCCCATAGTATTCGTTACCCAACATCCTAGTTGGCTGAAGTTGTGGAGTTCACGATAGAGGCGTCCATAAAAGTGAAGCGTAACCACAATCCGGTGGATCCAAACGTGGGTGGGTAGGCAATTTGACAAAATGATAAATGTAGTCCTGAAGGCAGCGCTGCAATTCTAACAGACACAGCAGGCGCCAGAATGAAAAATGATTGACCGACAGATTGGAATGTGAATGAATTTATGAAAAACGTGCATTCACGATAAATGTTCTGGTTCTGTATTAGAACGGAATGCCGAATCTGACATGTGGTACAGGATAACACGTATCGAGAATCAAAATGTCAATATTTTCTCGCTTTTTCACCTATTTTACAGTTGAAATTAATATTTTTCAAAAGAAGCTTTTAATTTCTTTCCTTTTTGTATACACACCACGACTGGTTCGATGTTACTTACATTCTATACCAGCAGGAAACCGTGGAAGAATTATTGCCATCGTGAACTTTCAAGCCACTGCTCGATATATGTCTAGAATGTTACACCCAACTTAGTTTTATGTTCGGGTGCCATATACTACTAGCTAATTCAAATGACATCACTGTTAAACTCAATGGCAAACTCTAGGCTGTTTTACAGATTAGAATCGGCCACTACATCCGCATATAAGTGTTTTCAACATTAGCTACCCAATTGCATGCTTAGAACAATTCCATACATGATGTAAATGCCTAGACGACTTTAGCCGCGGTTTCTGTTATGGAGGTTTCGTTACAGATTAGTAATTCGAAAGCTAAGAATGAATTTGCAAGCTCATCTGGATTGCCAACGTTGGAAATAGTTGATGAAATAGAGGTTATTCCGAGGACACACACAGTACCTCGTGCTCTTCGATGTATAAATATTTTGCTTCTGATTTCTGGAGTGTCCGTACAATTTTATCGCTATCTTGCATAAAGACAAGCTGAAAACCCAATAGAATACTTATTCGGTGTCATACATATGAAACTTTTCAACATTTTTCTACTCACATGCATTCAATCACATGAGCCCGCGCAAACTTTCAAAACATCTATCTATTTTGCGGAAGATGCCCTCTAGCCTGATGAAGAAAAGTTCACAAATTACAATGCAAGTTCCGGGAACCACAAACACGGAACACCCTATATCTCGGCAACACTTATTTTCCTCGCTATGGAAAACCTATCGATTCATCAACGAAATAATGATCGTTTATATGCGTCTCAATGCTTGACGTAGATTCGCTTTATGGATATATTATTGAAGACTACTGTTGACCATAAGATCCTCCTGTAACTTAGCATGGATGTGTGCTCGATTCTATCTGTTTATTTATACAGTGTCATGGAAACGGATCGTGCCCATCTTCGCCTAGCGAAGAAACCGCTCATGGGAGTTGTCATTAGATGAACGTGAATATTTGGCTGAACGTTGCCCAATAAGTAATTATTGTTGTCCGATTTTCAGCAAGAAAATAGTTATTAATGAAGAGCGAAAGACGAACTAGTACAAAACTATCCGATGCTCGTAGCATGCATTGAAAGCATAGCTTTCTTTTTAAAATGTCATGGGAAATGTAAATAATCTCTCAGTCGGTAAAAATCTGATCAAAGACGAATTCATTTCTGAATTGAATAAATTTAAACAATTCATGAAATCAACCATGAGCGCGTCCTTCAATGGATTATTTAAATCTACAATCTACGAGGTAAAAGCAAAATCATGTGCAGATTTCCACGTGTTTATCCGCAAGCAATCTCAAGTGTTATGAAATTCCGCCCATTGCCCTGGCAACAATTCTCAGCAGAAGATGCTAATCGAGGTTCAGATACCTGCATATGTCACAGAGAAAATCGTCCAGTGCATGACGTTGAAATGAGTCTTTAAATGATCGCAGTTGTTTCATGATATTTAGAATGAGATTACTTGTAAGAAATTAAACACCGTTAAAATCGAAAGAAAGTCCAGTGTTGTTAGAATAGTGTTTCAATCTGTGATTGATAAAGAGTTATCCACCTGACTAGGTAAGAGATTCCAGCGGTTTCCTAAGTTGAGTTAGATCCTGGGGTGTAATGGCTCGATATTTAAACAATTGCGCTTTCATGGCTTGCGTTGAATGAATTCGTTATATTACCGACCACACGGCATTAATCTCATTCTCTAACTCTCAACGAGCTTCTCATCACGCGCACACACACCGTCTGGGAATTGTTTACACACCTCTTGTACTCAGCCAACTATAATCTGGATTTGTGCCATTGGGTTGATAGGACAATTGAGTTCGATCAGCGTGTTGAGTGGAATTTTGTCGACCTCCAGAACTATGACCCTGTGCTTATCTCTGCTCTCGGTAGAATGCATTTAATCAACTGAGTAGTGTCTATTGCTGTAAGCGTTGATGGATGAGATTGTTTCTCTAAAATTGGACGCGATGTACGTCCATGGTCAACATCGACCGGAAGAGGCGATTTATTATACAACGACGTGCAACGATTGGTCAACGGTCGCCAGCTGAACGAATTGCAAGTTTACTTGGGGTAGTTTACCATGATCTGTAGATCTGACGAAAAATTCTAGACGAGAGAGACTCAGACATATGTTAACTCGATTGAATCAGATGAGCATTCACTTCATGGCTAGTTGAAGCGAGCTTCCTCAGCATGTTTCCATTGATACAGCATGGAAAAATCAATGCCAAATAAAACCTGTGCAACATTGAAATAAAATGCATCGAATTCACGACAGAACCAGCATCTTTATGAAGCCAGTGTCCGGTTAGCTTCTCTCCATTAAAGAATGGTGAAACTAGCCAAAATTTTATTATTACAAAATTTCATGAAAAGGTTTTGGGTGCATATATAGAGTACAATAATACGCTTTAAAATTAATATGAGGCAAACGAAGACTTCTTACAATATAGCACAGCGTATTAGGACATCGATAATAACAGTATTTATTAGTTCGATATGGGGTGTCTAGAATCCAAATTATTTTCACGAAGTACACTCACGAACCGGTTACAAAAGTGATATATAACAAATGATAGCCTTAGCCCACGTTGGTTCGGCATTTGCACCACCGCTACCTAAGTTACCGAGCCTCAGCCCAAGCGTCAACTACTTGATTTTGACAATTTAAAATTCAGCCCTCTCATCACTATGCCTCCGATCGTCTAACATTTCATCGCTGCCTCTGATCGTGTGAGCAACTGCCGTGTTGATACGTGGTTTCGTTGCTAGGTCACTTGTGTACGCCAGGCGGTTCGATTAAAACATTGAAGAATTTTAGTTCAAACAGGTTGTCACATGTGTGCATAAATCAGTAAACATGGATCAACCTCGATGATAAGTTGGTCCGGTCGGAGTAGATCGTCGCTGATTGTCGCGGTGGAAACACGTCAGCTAGGTACCGTGGACC
The DNA here is from genome assembly GCA_013407085.1 of Atriophallophorus winterbourni. Lineage (NCBI taxonomy): Eukaryota > Metazoa > Platyhelminthes > Trematoda > Plagiorchiida > Microphallidae > Atriophallophorus > Atriophallophorus winterbourni. The sequence goes on from JACCGJ010023305.1 coordinate 22,079, forward strand.
TTGAATTCATGAATGTCGTGTCGTGTGTGATTGTGCGTGTGTATGTGTGTTTGCAGATCGCCATGTTCAAAGTCAAACATTAAACTGGTTCCAATTGCGTCTGTGCCATTGCTTCGCTCCAGTGACCGCTGAGAGTATTCCTGTAAAATTCGGTTGGAGTAAAAGAAGAGCTATTTACCAAAATATTCATTAGCATGCATTTCCATCACACACCCCACGACCGGTTTCGTGCTGTTTGCACTCATCAGGTAGGGACAGTAAGATCGGGATCCGCATGCGCTTGAACTATTTACTATTAATACTTTTGTATAGTTGAGTCCGGCTCTTTAAGCTGAAAAGCGAAATGACGGCGTAGTGTCAGTTAAAAAGTACATAATGTAGTAGTAGTATAGTACAGTAGTATAAGACTATTTTACCAGATGAAACAACCATTGATGCACTTTATTTCATCCAGCTAACTTGTCCCATTTTCGATGGGTATACACCCGACAAAATTAGAGTTGCCGGAAGGATTTAATAAAAGCAATGGTGTTACTGGGCAATCTACTCTAAACTTCCCAGACTGCTACACAAGAGGCTTTGAAAACCTGAATGGATATGAAGAAAACTTCTGTCAGAATCGGAAGTTCACTCGAAATCTCACAGATCTCACCGATAGCAGCTTGTCATGCAGATATTTGTGAGTATTTTAGGGTTAGTTACTCTTTACTGAAAAGTAAGTTAGGATACGTATGAGCAACTTTCATGTATAGTTACCAATGAAAGATATATAGACAACGTTGAACACCACTGCTTGGTTGTGTATCATGTTACTCACATTCCACGAGATTAATTGTGTGATCGGCGATCACTATGTGATTTTGTGTTGGAGCTGTAATTTTGAATATTTGCGAATAAACGTTTTGCATTCTTCTCTGTCGTATCTGCTTGTTGACGGCAAGCAACCGTAAAATAGTTGTGGTGCGCGGATGATATGAGCAGAAGAAAATATTGGTTATTGAAAGGCGTTTTGAAGGCTCGACTGCGAATCACTCCGTAAGAATATTGTAGTTGAATACCCTGGTTCATTACTTGAATACTACATAACTGTGACTAATAGCTCTCTCTAACGCAGTCAGCTAATTTTGGCATGATTATCTTTGTCTATCTTCACACAACTGTTGCATTTGTTTCTAGCTTTCTACCTGCACGAAAACTATCTTCCGGTGTTTGTGAACGGAAGTCGACCTCTTAGAGGTTTTCATTCGTGGTATTCATTTGAAGCGTGTTTACTTTCATTACGTGTCCATATGGTGAAAAAGGATTGTTTCTGCCAAACTTGCTGAAGATTGATTTTTTACTCAGCTTTAAATCTACTCGATATTCCGTGGGGGTGATGGAACTGAAGCAAATACGGATTTTTGTCATATAATATAATTTGAATTTCCCGTGCTTCGTCTTCTCTGTGCTTGACGTGACTTGTTTTCAATTCGCCACTGTTTCATTCGCATGCGGATCCTGATCTTACTGTCCCTACCTAATGAGTACAAACAGCACGAAACCGGTCGTGGGTTGCGTGTGATGGAAATGCATACAAATGAGCATTTTCGTTCAAGAAGATTTTTCAGTGTATGGTCAGCTGAATCTATTAATATTCATTTATTATTGTGTGGTTTACCATTGCAAAGCTGCGACCAGAAAACTGAACTTATCTTTGTATTGTGGTGCTCACATCCCCATCCCTTACACACCACTACCGGTTTCAGGCTGTTTGCCATCGTAAGGTGGAGACAGTAAGATCAGGTTCAGTGAGCCTTGAAACAGTGGAAAAGCGGTAAACAAAGTTATATTTGTATGCCACTGTTATATAGGGTTCTTACAAAGAACCACGATGTTCAAATACAGAATCACAAAGTGATTCCTGGCCAAGCGCTCGAGGCGCTTATGAAAGACCAAAGTATTGTGGTGCTCACATTCCCATTCTTTACACACCACTACCGGTTTCATGCTGTTTGCCATCGTCAGGTGGAGACAGTAAGATCAGGTTCAGTGAGCCTTCTGTTATGCTTACTGCGTTTACATTGTATAAGTATATTCAAACATTGGTCTCAAATATACTGAATGCATACTAATCGTTTTCTTGTTCTTAAGCAACCACTCTAATACTGTAGGTATGATAACAGCTTGATCAAAACAGCGGTGATTAACAATCAATCTCGATGCAGGACACTTTTCGATTGTGCCTCCTTTATTCGGGATTGACAACCCGCAACTGCCGAAGTGGTCAATCGTTGGAGCTGGTGACTAAAGCGACATCGAACCAAATGCAGCAGCAAATTAATGATCATTTTCGCGCCAGCATAAACTCACACGTCAGATGATCAGCGCCGCCCCATATAAGGGTGGCTAGTGAACAAACAAATCAGAGCTTCCCTGAAACCAACCCGCATAGTAATCAGTCTGTATCCAAGTTGAACACTGCGGGTGATGTCGCTCGACGAAAAGATTTCCTCGAAAGTTCCGTATCCATGAAACGGTGAAAGGTTTAGCTAAACGGGAACCAGGCGGGTTTCGGTTCTCGTGATCGGTTTAAACCGTAGATGAATAGCACTTGTGGAACAAAGATGTTTGCAAACGAGAGATGAATGATCTTGATATTGACTCTACGAGTTGTGGTCAATTCGCTCTTGATCGCTCAATTTGAAGGCACAATGTAAAACGTCTTCTCCAAGTTGGGAAAGAGCAGATGATGATCTCAGCTACTAGACGCAGCGATCGACCCAGTACTGCGTATCGCTGTGAGTGCTGAGGGAGAGATAGTTCCTTCCAAATCGGTCTGTTTAGTCACTTGAAACGCTTCGAACCTTGAAACCGACATCCATGGTTGACATCATCAAAGGAGGGCGACAACAAAAACAAAGCGCTATCACTTTCGTCGCTGACCCGGAGGAAAAATGATCTTTTTAATAGTGTCTCGTGTGTGTGAACCCAAATTATTTCTTATTATTAAGCTAGTTCTGCGTCACATTGTCACTTAATCTGGCGTATTTATAATCAATTTAAGTTTCAATTTTTCGCAGCCCGAGTTAATTTTGGGATGCGCTCGTGTGTGCTTATAACTCGCAACAAAATGCCTCTTCGAGAACAGTGCTCTCATTTGAGTTGATGGAGTTGCACCTGACGATTTAAGCTTAGGGAATTCGAAATTAATTCAATTCGACGAAGCAATCAAATTAAGATAAATCATTTGTATACTCAATTTTTATTTAACTACCACAGCATTTAGATGGTCGTATTTAATGGGAACAATTTAACTCTTTGTAAGTCTAACAAGGGGAAAGGCTTTCATCAATTGAAGCTACGGTAACAGAATGAAATGTCAATCAATTAGAACCCGAGAACCTTCACTGATGTTTGTGTTTAAGGTTGACTGAACTTATCAGTACCGTCCTCACCCAATGAGCGCAGACAACTCGAACTTGTCCCAAGTATGTGCAGGTAAGTGTAAGAAAAAATACGGTTTGGCTTATTTGAAAGCAAGGTTTATCCTGTGATTCTCGTATAACATTAGTTTGCTCACATATCCTAGCTTTTAATGGGTCGCTCCAGGTTCGAATCCTGCCTCGGCTGCACATTTTAGGTTATGTGAAGAACGCAGATCACCACCATACTCAGATGACAAATAGCTACCAACAATAGTTGGGAGGTCTAACAGCTTACCTCCTATTGTGGGTGAAATTGCATCGCCTCTACAGCCTCGAGCTACAAAAATCGGAGAATAGTATCGGTCATACGGACCCTAGTGGCCTGCTTATGAAAAAAATCGTCCTATGTCTAATGTACCCAACAGGTTGCTGCAAACATCACCGGACTTATTGAAGGATGAGGAATTGAGCAATGCCAAAATGTGAACATGGACAAAAAGCGCCAACAACTATGAATCTGTTAACACCCGTTTATAATGTTCCATTGGAAGATGAGGTTCATGTGAAGAACATGAATTTGCAAGAACAAATGAACAGGGATACGCTAGAACATATATAAGAGTAGTAAGTAAAAGTAAAAAAAGTAAAAATAAGTAAATTAACATCATGCGAAGAAAATAAGAAGTAGGAAGAACAACACAATAAATGCATTGCGTAAATTGGAAAATAGTTTTGTAGTTTGCACGAATTGCTGTTCGAAACGTTTTCGGTCCCAATACTGATAGGTAAAGCTGCAAACGAGACCAATTTCAAGCATTTGGGAGACGCGCAAAAAGAGCAAACGCATGTTACATTGCATGAAAAAATCGCTGCAGTATATCAGTTGAGTTTGCCAATATTTTCATCTAGTAAAGCTGTTCACCGGTGGATTGTCGATCCGCGAGTGCATAGAGAATATCCACGTAAAATTTACTGAAATTCTTCAAAGGAGGGCTGGCAGGTCAGTGGAATGAATGGGATACTAATCGCTATTGCAGACACTGCACTTGAACCAGATTCTGTCCGTCATGTGACCACTAGCAGAACAGCTGTCAGGAAAAATCGATACATCTGGTTTATAGAACGTGATCACGGAATCGCTCAAGTGTAGCGAAGCGCCAATTGTCCAGTTGGTACATCAATTTCCTAATGTCTTTTTCTTTGAAGCTAGCGGTAAAGATACGACAAATAATATGTACGCTAATGCTATTAAATTGCAGTACGGAACCACATAAATCTATTTTAAAAACGCTGGTAAAATCTTGTTTTGATTAGGAATATGAAAATCAGCACTGTATTCTTTATCGTACCAAAATTAAATTAATTCGGAAGGACACATTTGAAGTATGACATATTTTACTTTTATATATTGCTGCCACGAGATCAAGGTCACACACGTTCTCCAATGAGTAACTGTTATGCCAATGATACGAAAACCGCGGTTACTTTGGTTTAATCATCGAAATAAATTCTTGAGTTGATGTTCCCATTTTTTCTTGTTATTATCATGTGATCGCTTTTCGTCAATTGAGAGTTGATATATTGCAAACACGTTGTTTGCAATATACCGAAGCACGATAACAAGGTACTTACAAGGAAGCTGATGAGTAATGTAGGCATGGAATCAAGGACAGAGATTAAAACGTGTCATTTCATGAACATCCGCAATTGGTCATCTTGATCGGATTCTGTATAAATTGTTGTTGAACGCGTTGAAGCAATCGTTTGGGTTTTGAGATTCAATTTCATGAAAGATTTTGGCTGAAGAGCACATCTGTAGTTCAACTTTTAATAAAAATCGGTTTGATAACATAATTGATAAACATTAAAAGACTTTAAAACGCGTGTTGTGTGCAGATAGAGCTTTCTGATTTCTAGAAACAGTCCTTCCAAGAATAAGACATCAGCCATTTTAGTGAGCTTTTATCTTACCATACAATATTTTCAGTAATACATTTCAAGAAAAATATCTGAAACAATGTTGGTTCTCCAATTCGGTTTGAACACCGACAAGCTACACTATATAAACTCAATCCCTTCAATATGCAAACGTTATGCATGTGAATTGCTTATAATAGCCTTAGACTCTTGGTTCAATGGCCGTTTCAAGAGCAATCTGTAAGTGATTTTACCACATTGTATCAATTCCATTGCAAATAAACCACGACTTGTTGCGTGTTGTCACTACATATTACATGGAGAGCACGATATAGTGGAGGAAAGATGGACGAGATTTGTATTGAAATCTATCCTCGGGTCATATGTTTTAACACGCATAGATAGGCGAAACGAAACATGGTTGCTCATTCTCCCATCACCAAACCACAACTCAAATCCGGATTCCCACTGTTTTCAGTTAGCAGGTATAGGCTACAGGCTTCAGTTCGGACGGTAAAGGTACTACCACAGCGATTCCAATCGATGAATTCTGAACCGGGATACCCCTATTCGTTATTTAACTTGTTGTGTTTATACGACTGAAAAATTTAAAATTACTTTCTCGTTTCATTCTTGTAGGGCATTCGAACTGGCAAGCTGTATTTAGTATCATGTATCACACCCAGGCATATAAATCGCCGTTTTCCCTGTTAATAGAAGGACAATGATTGCAGTATGCATAGCTTTATTGAGAGTTCGCATGCAGCCGTTTCGCATGGACACACGTTGCTTATTCGCGCTCGCTTTTGAATCGCCACAAGTCTCATCGATTCTGGTGTGGGGTCAAGTGTAAGCGTGTTTGGTGTCTCGCATTCATCTATTATATTACGGTGTGTTTATGTGAATAAACTAACCGTTTTCCGATCTGTCATTACCAGTCCAAACGTGTGTGTGCTCATTGTCTTTCGTCAATGTAGCAGGCATGGCAACACTGCACGCGAACGCGAGTGAGGGGGAGTTTAGCTGATGTGACAAAATTTGGCCCGATGCCAAGGCAAACCAAGGTTAGCGGATGCGACTGTTGGTGTCCGGGGTAGAAAACTATATTGTTGTGTGGATAGAACGGTCGGGTGAAACTACGAACGGCTAAATACGTATATATCATATAGACAGATAGAAGGGTAGCTATATCTATCAACCAAGACAGAACTTTGCACAGCAAACAGTTCCCACTTGTTATAGGTAGGGACCTGAAGATGAACAATGCGTTCTTAAGCTTTGGTGTTTGAACACTGTGGTTATTTGTAAGAATTTTATTTAACATATGACCTTCAAAGTATAACGTTGAAAAATTCCATCATGCTCGAAACATGTTCTTCGTTTACTTCATGAAATATATGCTAAGCGTCTCGTTGGTTTGAATAGTAAAAATCTACTAAGCAAGAGATTCGCAAACCGTTCGAATCGATTGACCGTAAATCCATGAAAGTCACATTAATCATTGCTATTGGGTTGATTATCCATATCCGCTACTGTAACAATTCCATTGCTTCTTATATAATTTCACGGGTCAACGTCTCCTGAAATTACCGACACATAGTATATTTACCAGACCTGAACTCAGGCAATAAAGCCATCGTTAGATGGGTTTGCAAATCTGGATGGCGAAATTTCAATGGTACAAAAGTTGTTAACTTCGACGTTTTTCGATTGCTCAAATCACATCGATCGATTAAATGGAGAACTTAGCGTTGCAGAGTGTTTTTGCTGCGAAATAATGCAGACACTACTCTCAGCTACTAATCGTACATCATGCCGTCAGCGTGCGATTAATATCGTGCGTCCGAGTACTGCCTATCACTGTGAGCGCTCTGGGAGAGACTGTTCTTCCCGAATCGGAATGTTAAGTCATTCGAAAATCGGTGGGGCATGAAAACCTCATGCGCTTATGATGTATGTGCATGTTCGATGAAAGCTCTTGGCGTTGACCCCGCGAGTTGGAAAGAACTTGCTATTGACCGCTCACATTGGAGGCATTGTGTAAAGCGTCGACTGCAAGCTGGGGAGGAGCAGATACAGCTCTTGGCTGCTGAACGCAGATCACGCCGCCGGCGTGCAACTGACGCCAAACGACCGAGTTCTGCCTATCGTCGCAAGCGCTGCGGAGAGATTGTTCCTCCCGAATCGGACTGTTTAGTCATTTGAAAAGCTGTAGAACATAAAATTCATGCTATTCTGATGTACATTAATGGTCGACATCGACTGAAGGAGGCCAACACACCATGTTTGATATCGATTGAAAGAGACCAACAACAACGCAGAAAAGTACGCCGAATGATGATGACTTTTGGGATGCAGAATATCGTTATCATTGCCGCTGGACCTGCAAGGTAGCTTGCACGATAGCAATAGTATGCGATTAGTATCGAACCTAATAGCTAGCGCGATGGAATGTAAATAAAATACAACATGCGCGAACGATTGCTTATGGTTGATGTAACATCTCGATTTCTTAGTTAGTTTTGAGTATTGTTGTTTTGATGCCATACAAATTGTTCAACAGTTATTCCTTGGTTCATGTTAAATACTTAATATTTCATTCACGTAGATTCTCATACACTATGGATTGTAACAATTCAATTCAATTCAATTCAATTCAATGGTCTAAAAAGCACATGGCTTTACAAAAACCACATAATAATATGCGAATTACAAATAACATAGGTAGTAAAACGGGATTTGTTTGCCTACTGATCAGTTCAGGAATCACGTAAAATTACATAGAGCAGAAATTGTTTTCAACTGGTTTGATAGGGTAAATATGTATAGTTTACTTCGATGCATGGGTTCAAAGCTTTATTATGCAGAATATATTGTTTCAATGTTTGGATTGGTCGACATGAAGTTGTCCAAGTTCGATTTGAATATATCCAAGTTGGGTGAATGTGCAACGTTACGAGGTAGGGAGTTCCAAGTAAAACATACACGTACAGAATAAAAATACCTTCGACAGTTCAGCCTCGAGTCGGGAATAAGTACTGTATAGTTATGACTCCGGCTTGTTCGTGGTGGTAGTCGTGTGAATAGTTGATTCAGGCGATGGTTTGGGGTATGCACTATATTTAACATAAGAATCAAATCGTCTCTAAGACGGCGGTAGCGAGAGTCGAAGAGATTGAGGCTTGTAATCCGATCTTCGTATTGTTTATGTTTTAAACCACGTACGAGCTTCGTAGTCCGATGATATATTCTCTGCAAGAGACTGATGTCCTTCTGTAGCCAGGGTGACCAAGCCTGAACCGCATACTCCATGGTTGGCCTCAAGTACGTATTAATTATTCGATGAACAGTTTGCTTTGTGAAACTCCCGAACACGCGTTTTAGAAGAAGCAGTACTCGTGACATCTATTCATAGACAGCTGTGGCGTTATGCGACGGTT
>JACCGJ010023306.1:0-96394 GCA_013407085.1 Atriophallophorus winterbourni
CTTTTGTATTGATATGAAATATTCGATAAACACCAACACGTCTTGATGACGCAATTTTATTAGGTTTGGCAAAATATTTAGGATATATGATACGGAATTAATTTATCTACCATCAAGGAAAAACTGATTAATGACTTGTTTATTGAGACGTTGATAAATCTTAGCCGAAGCTCTACCATTTTTTCCCTGACTTCGTAGTATTTCTACGTACTTTTATCATTGCATAATAATATATGTTTAGCGCGCACGTTTTTCGTTCAACCGTGTTCACATCAATGGATTATTGACTCACGTTTCTCATTAAATACTTGCTTTTTATCTTTGCTAGAGGTTCTGAATTGCACTGAGTAAATTGTTTGGATACAGAATTAGTATACCGGCCTTAATAACCAAGAATTTCATCCAACATTATGATGAATCGCAATCGGTCGACATCCACAACAAAACGCTAATTCGAATAATTTCACAATATATTGCCTTATATTTTGTTTTGCTATCTTTATTCTAAGTAGTTTTTGTTATCATAAACGCTACTTATCAACCAGTCACATAAAACGTCCTGAAATTGGTGTACTTAATATTACAGTCTTTTCCCGAGAGAGAAATTTAATTTTCTTGCGTTAATTTATTACAGTTCAGAAAACCGTCTCGAAATCTCTCGCGGGAATTTTACCTGATGCATTATCGTCTGATATCGCTGAAATTATGTAGGATAAACCGGAGAAAAACTTTAATGAGTTGACGAAATTGATCTATTTTCCGTCAACTTCTTCATCGTATAGCGAGAATCTGAAGAACTTCCTCCTGGTTACAAATCTGGAAGCAACATACTGTTATACCTTTACCGCATATTTTAATTACAGTGCACCCCGTAAGTATACGTGTCAGCATAAAAGTAACTTTGTCAATAACGTACTGAATTACGTTAGAAAAACCGTCAGTATAAATAATGATTTCTTGAGAAGCTCAGTCCAAATGATATGAACTAAGAGTTTACGAATCATTAGCCAACCGTAGCACATATAATCGCTTCAAGTACACCGAATTTATTGCAAAAGATTGGAATCGCCCCATTCAGATGTTATTGAAGAAATAGTAATTTATAACTGCTGCAGTTGTCTTTCACGAAATCATAATGAACATTCTGGGTTGTGCTACTAACACTGTATTGAATCGAGCGATTTCGAAATGCCGAAGTGTATTTAAAAACTGAAATCAAATTAAATATAGGGCCTCAATGAAAAACACGGCAACCTACCACTTAACGTGGTTCACGATAAGTGAACATAAAATCATAAGTGCCTAGGAGCGAAGGAGTAAACAGACCCTCTGGTTGGTGTGTGGATACGTTACATAATAACAAACGGAGACGAAAGTCTGGCAATAACCGCAGACAGCACGTTCACCAATTGAGAAATATGGATGAGATTGAAGTTGCTGCGGCATTTCAGTGAACTCATGTTTTACAATAAATAATGGATGTTTGATGTGCATTAAGTAGAATATTTGACAAATAAATTTCTCCTCCTAAATCGCTCATTAATTCAATGTAGTCTTGATACTCAGCATATATTTACCTATATTTTCTCCACCGTCGCAATTATATTTCTAATCACAAATAAACAAGACTAAACATCACTAAAACTATCTCTTGTATAAAGTCATTAAGAAGCTAGAGGTTGCTGGACCAGATGGTATAATTGAGATAAATTGGGTGCCGAATGTTCGTGACTTAGGTATAGATGTTTCAGGGGACGTTTGAATGGGCTTATCAATGCGCAGCTGCTGCACAACGCGCTAGAAGAGAGCTTTTCCGCCTTCGATCAGTTTTATCCTGCAGGTCCCCAGAGGTTTTCATGCCATCATACAAAGCGGTCGTGAGACAACATCTCGAGTATTGCGTTCAAGCATGGTCACTTTATTTAGAAAAAGATATTGCCAAGCTTGAGGGTGTTCAACACATAGCTACTCGTATGACTGTAGGGCAATCAAGTAGGTCTTATGAGGAACGATTGACGAGTCTAGATCTCTTCTCAATAAAAACTAGGCGGCTAAGTGGGTATCTGATTGAAACGTTCAAAATCATGTCAGGTTTCAGTACTAATGATTCCAGTAAAATGTACGCTCGGTACCAAGTGTGGGTACTCGAGGCCACCCATTAAAACTGGCCAAGCGACATGTCAGGTCCAATGTTAGTAAGTTCTTCTTTAGTGAAAGGGTAGTAAATTACTGAAATCATCTTCCTCAATAAGTTGTTTGTTCTACTTCGTAAGTGATTTTTAAGAATGGACTCGACTCTGTGTGGCCTTCATTATTTTTCTGATTTTTATCCGTAAGTGAATTGTTGATATGATCCTCATGCTGTCTTTGGAACGCACTAATGTTTCTCCTCACCTGTTGGTGAGGGGAGCTTTTCTGTTGCATTCCAGATTACTCTCATACCAGAAGATATTTGTGAAGATATTGTTCAAAGCGGTTGACGCCCTTCTGTCGCATACCACCGAGAGAAATTTGGACGCTCGATTGGCTCTTTAGCCATATGTTCTAAATTTTCCATGGCTAACCTCTCACCGGCTTGGTGAAGAGAAACCCCTTCCGTTTTTCTCACTCGCAACTACAAATTCTGGGACCAAAGGACTGCTGGGGGAACACCGGACGTACCTTCGCATACGACGAGGATATTAGAAAAGAATAAACTAACTTTGGCATTGGTGGGCGCTCTTTTGAAGCTTTCCACAGACAGAAATTCTGGACGCTTGATTGGCTTATCCCTTGGCGGTGCGATCTTCGAGGATATCCAAATCACAATAAGAAAAAACGCTTCAGCAGTGGTAGTTGCTTCTCTGCAAATTTCTACTGAAAGAAATTCTGGACGCTCGATTGGCTCGTTAGCCACATACTCTCCTGTGCAAACTGAAATGAACTGAACTGAACTGATGTAGATTGGGTTGAGATCCATGACCAAGAGCAACGTTGATAAGAAATTACGTTCATATGTTGCTTTTATGAATACAATTACCGAATAAAAATTGTTTTCAAATTTTATATCTTACATTTCATTTTAATAAATGCTTGAAACAATTCAAATACTTGAACGTACTTGTGAGGTGACCATGAAGCGCCTTATTTGGATTTGTGCTTGAAATCCGTGATGGCCTCATGCGTTTGACATGGGTAAGTATTATCGGTATTTACAGCTTTGTCTCTCGTTTTTGGAATTTGGAATTCAAAACACTATGCTTGAATATTTAAAATCACTTCATAATCCCGACATTTATCGTGCCTAATTTAATGCTCTGTCTCAAGCGTTGATCAAGCTGTATTCCTATTCGTTTAAGCCGTTGATTTTTTTGCACAAAATTCAAGTAATCAAATTTCAGTCCTGCATTAAGTGGATTTGGTTTTATTTCTGTGACATATCTCGAATTACTAGGGGTTTGATTTCGGGCGTATGATGTATTTTCATTCGAAAATATGTCAACACAGTCCACGAGGTAGTGAACAACTGAACTACTTTGTCCGTAAAATCCAATGTTTTCGTTACTTGAAAATATGAAGCGTCTTGACTTTGGCCTTTCAAACTGGCGATTTGCTCATCCGTTTCCTTTATCTCCATCGATATATCCAAAATCGTCGATGTATACCTTCACCTGGACGGTCGGTGATGAACTTTACGTAAGCTATTGTTCTTTTTAATCTGACTCGAAAGAAAATACGGAATGATTTTTCCTGCAAACGTTGAGCAGAATGCACGTGAAGTTGGACTCTTGCTAACATAACCATAGCTAGAGTACTGACAAGGCCTCTTAATGAGCAGTTGCGTTTATGCTTGCTTTACCAAATATCTAGCGCAAAATTTCCGAATTCCGTTGCATCCAAGATAAAATGCATGAATCATTTCAAACAACTTTGTATAAGTATTGTCCATTGTTGTTCGGCATCGAACACCATGTTTTCCAAGGCAATGGAATGATCAGCGATGTACCGATCCTAGGTATACTTATTTTACGTGCTCTGTTTTAAGTGGTATTAAGGTTAATTTGTCTCCTCCTTTACATTCTCACAGTTGATTTCGGAAAAAACAGATGCCTTGATTTTTCGCTCATATCTGTCTAGGCCTGGGCAACCTGACAGTATCTTACCCACGTGAAGTCTCTGACTGTGCGGCACTTTGCCTGGATCAGGCTTGTGCTTTCATACATAACTGAATAAAGTTTTAATCTGAGTGTCTCTTCTCGAATACCTGAGATTTAGTGCTCAGTCATAAGGTTTTCTATCTTAACTTCAAGTTCAAGTTGCACAGGGCTGAAGGTGGCTAAAAGCCAATCACGCGCCCAGATTTTTTTCGACGGTATGCGGTTGAGCACCCGGCACTTCGATATCGAGTATACAGTTCGTACTTTTGACACGTTCTTGCTTCCGAATATCTGGAAAGTAAGGTAGGGTTTCTCTTCACCAGCACGGTGAGAGGTCAGCTATTCAGGAAACAATGCAATAATATGTTTGAACAATGTGTGGTGTATGAAATCACTAGCCTAGTTGAAGTAAAGTGAAACATAGTCATAGACTGCATGTGGGCTAATTTACTGTCAGGTTGTCCAGGCCTATACAGATATGATAAAAATGTAAAAATACGTTTTTTTAAAGTTTTTTATTAGACAATATGCAGAAATATGATGGACCAATTAACGTCTAATTCCCTTTTAAAGCTCAACTCATTTGGGAGGCTTACTATACAATCTGGGAGCTTGTTCCAGAAGTTGACCACATGGTTGCTGAAAAAGTGCTCACGTGCCAGCAACCTGGGCCTACTCTTAAGAAGTTTCATGGAATTACCCCTTGTAGCTGCTTTAGGTGCAAGTTTAAGGATTTTAGTAATATTATCACCCGTAAGACCCTTTAGAATCTTGAAGGCTTCTATTAGGTCACCTCGCAGCCGCCGTCTCTTTAGTGAGAACAAACCGAGGTCCTTGAGTCTAGCCTCATAAGTTTTACCTGCCCGATCCTCAACCATCCTAGTCGCAAGGCGCTGGACCTTTTCGAGACATGCTATATCCTTTTTTAAGTACGGTGCCCAGGATTGAACGCAGTATTCCAAGTGAGGCCGCACGACTACTTTGTATAAGGGAATGAAGATTGAAGGTTTTTGGCAAGATAACGCTGAGTGAAGTCTGAACAATTCTCTGCGAGCCTTGTTTGCAGCTTCGGCACATTGAGTAGCCCATTTAAAATCGCCTGTGATAGTAATGCCAAGATCCTTCACATTCTGAGCAGCCGCTATTCTGATAGTTCCTTAACCAACTTCTGGTTGGGTTGTCGCTAAATCAGTCGTCAGAAGACAGCTCTTCCCCAGGTTTAGTGGCAAGTCCCAGGTCTTTGTCCACTCGATTACTTTTTCTAAATCAGAGATAAGCGTATCTCTACTGTCGGTTCCTAGGATCTTAACATCATCAGCAAACAGGAAGCAGCGTGAACTCAAGCACGCTGCCAGGTCGTTTACAAAAAATAAGAAAAAGTAATGGACCAAGCACCGAGCCTTGAGGCACTCTACTGAGAATCAGTGATTCCAACAATACTTAAGGCCGCCCTAGTAATTAAGTCTTGAGAAACTGTATGAGAAAGCGATCGTTTTTGATACAGAAAGATTTAGATGCTCAACCTTTCAAATTGGTGGTCGTGGATTTGCCGATCTTGCGATCCTCCATGAGACTTCCTCAATCAGTGAAGATAAATATTACTACCTGATTTTGTTTATAAAAATGCTGAGTAAATCTGGTGCAAACTTTGTGTATTATATTTTAATATATTGATCAATCAGCTGTCCATATACTTATATCAGAGTAACACTCGTAAGGGATAAACGATTAAATCGTGCTCATGTAATCTTCAGAAAACTTCCTTTTTGATTCTCCTATATTAGTCTACTGATGTTGGGCTACATTCGAATCGAAACAGCATACTTAAAGTATTTTTTAAAACAAACGAATAAAACAGAATAATAAGAAATTAACCAATCATTAGTTGTTTGCATGTCCTACTGAATACAATTGAAAAGGTTGCTTGTTTTCAATATACTAAACGAGATTTTATATTTTTCTTAGTTAGTAGAAGATTATTTACCTAATAAATTCCGTTGCTGGTTGACATTTTTTTCAGTTGTATATTTTCGGTAGTAGTTGCACGAATAAGGCGAAGACAATCATTGACACTCAGATTATATCTCACGCTCCTTGTTTAACAGTGTATCAATTCTTATCTCCGCTTTACGTTCACATGATTGTATCGCAGAAATAACCTGGTGTTTTATCATTTTTTCAATAATCTTATTTAGGCCCCTTCCAATTGTTTATATTACTCCACATCGCTTATCAATAGATGCAAAAATCTACAGAGGTTTTACGTGTTGATGTAACTTGAGTTAATGGATGCGAGTATGCAGTGCACTGTTCTAACACGTATTTTCATATTCTCACCATATCCTTGCTGTAAAATTTGATATGAAACAAAAGGAACAAGCGAAATGGTTCATTAAAATTCTTTCAACAAAGCGGTCGTCCTCAAAGACGGTGTGACGTGAAACACTGAATCTTAGTTGTCCCACAGCCATTACAAAGTATTTTCTAAAAGATGCATGTCATCTTCATGATCTGCATTAAACCACTAGCGAGTATCGAATGCTTAACTGTCATACAAATATGACATGAAAAATCATGAAAGACGCGTTACCTAAAAAGCTGAGGAACATGTTGAACGTTGAACACAAACACATTAGAATGTGGTGCCTATACCTTAACTCAAACACGCAGTCCTTGGCTGTGCGGCACTTTGCCTGGATCAGGCTTGTGATTTCATACATACATACATACACACACGCATTCAATCTCATTTTTTGAGCATGTAGAGCGACGGCATTTACTGTCGTGAATCAAAACGTTTCGTTGCAATTTCACTCTACAGCACTTAGGTTTAATCGATAAACTAAGAGTACGCCTAAATTAAAACCCTATCTGAATTGATCGCGCGAACCCCAAACATAAAGATGGGCGACCCAAATTACGGCCAAGACATCCATCTGTTTGAACCGAGTTCAATTCTAGACGTCTTCGCAACGACGTCCTTACGTGTTGGAGGGACAACAAAGACAGAGTTGTGAAACAAGCGATTTTACTACATTTATGCATTTATTAATATAATTCATTAATTCAATTCATTAATGCAATACAGCACTGACTTCTCAATCTCATCCATACATTGTTATCAATATCTGCGAAACTCAGCTGCACCATTGAGCACAGCCGTACAATTTATTTTCTATCTCGCGCTGTAATCCCTTATGATTATGTTGGTCCCTACACCTTCCTATCGTATACGACACCTGTTATTCAAATGGTACATGATAAGCTCTTTGATAGGGAGGAAAGAGTTCTTTATGTTTTTATTCTATGCCTACGAATGTTTAAACCACTGTGAACATATTACGTAGTCTCACAATTCCATGTGCAAAATAGCCGCTGGCTAATGCCAAATACTTCGTATACTTAATTAAATTATTAGAACTACATATATCACTGGTAAGCTTTTGGCTCACTTCTAATATCCAACGACAGCATTGGATACCTCATGTCATGGGAGACTGTCTTTCTACCGTCTGTAGGAAATGTCTCTGCTACTCGAAAGTAGAGTCTACAATAGCGATAATTCGAGCTGTATTGCTCTATGGGTGCGAAAGTTGAACCTAACGTAAAGAGAACATTTGGCATCTCCAGGTGTTTGACAACCGACGTCTCCATAGAATTTCGTTAGTTAGCTCTTTGAAACGATCTGTTCAGTAGTAATTTTGATACAAGGTAGCAGATCAACCTGTATAGGTTGCACTTGGCTCACGTTTTAAGGATGCCAGACTACCGACTTCGAAACGGAATCTTTTGGAGACGCAACTTCCCGGTTGGCGTATATCTGGTGGTGGCCAAACGGTAGTGCGACTCCAGCGTGTATTCGCATGTAGCTCACTATTGGTGGCAGCCGCCCGTAGTGAGCCGCATGCTGAAACATGCTGGAGTCTCAAAACAATTTTCAATTCTATTTTCTTTCTCATATCTGTCTAGGCCTGGGCAACCTTAGCTCACGTGTAGTCTATGACGGTGTGGCACTTTGCCGGGATCAGGCTTGTGCATTCATCGTCATCACTACCGGTACAAATAAATTTATCACGGTTATCTACGCAGGACAGAAGTGTTGCACGATTGCACTTCCTTACAAGTCACTTGGTATGGGCAAACTGACAGTAATATCGCCCACGTGCAGTCTCTGACTGTGCGGCACTGCATGGATCAGGCTTGTGCTTTCATACCATACCATACATGATATGGGTAGCTGAAGACCCTTACTAGTAACCTTTTCAATATCGTTGCAGCGCGTTTTCCAGACGGGTCCCCGCGCTCAGATATCACAGTGGTTAGTTACGCTTCTGGATATGTCCTGAACCCTTGTGCGGTGGTGGTCTTGCACTAAGCATTTTATTAGTGTTTGCTTAACCATAATTTTTCAAGCGGAGTGACGACGAAAGCTTGTTGCAATGCATGACAGTGAAAGCCGCAAAGCAGCTGTCCTGCTGATTTCGCTCTACTCGTTTACGCAACTGGATTGAATGCATGTTCCATTGGGGGTGTAGGCATCCAATCTCAGTTTGTTTGTACTTACTCTTCCATAGAATTCGTAGCTTTTAAAGTTCCATTCTTTTCAATCCGAGCATCTCATTTTTTATGGTTGTATAGCAGTTAAGCATTCGGTACATGCTACCGGTGTAATGTTATCTCATGATGATGATAGTGATGGGTGACTTCCGACAGCCCTATAACTGAAAATCAACAGTAAAGTATTTAAAGTTAGTGACGGTCCGGTTTTGTGTTTTTTTGCCCAAAAGCTTGATCAGTGAAAGGAACAACTAAGCCGTATGATGGTATCCGACAATCGTTGTATTGATAAAATTATGAAGTTTGCACGTTAATCGGATGCATAACGTTGAGATTCACTGCAAAAATCAGCACCGGCTTAGATATATTGGTTGGCTTAGTAAAATAAATCCATCTTCCTTGAAAAAAGCCGAGAATAGTCAACTTGGATCCGCTACCTTGAAGCTATTCATTGATTCAATACAAAACTTGATTTCCATTACGCTTGGAGATATTAAATTACTTGGTTAAGGTTCAATACGCGGAGTAGAATATAGATTGCCCGTTACGTTGCTCTCGAAAATGTTTGACCCAAAGATTGTCTGATTTACTCCTATGCTTTCGGGATGCTTGAACGGAATTAGCGTGTGCTTGTTGGCGAACTCCATTTCATTAACCTTTTAAGCCACCATGCTTTCCATGTGATTGAATATTATGAGGAAGTTATTTCTGACGCAAAGAAATTTGTGTGCAATCGGTTAGAGCAGATTTTGGGTAACGTTTCACTTCTGACACAGAAGCTTCATCGGAAAAATCAACCACTGATCCTGGGAATTTTCACGAGACGTGATACACTGTAGGCGTACTATAGGCTGTTTAGCGGTAAGGTCAAATCAGTGGTGGGGGTTGACTACTACTTAATCATGTTCCCTGTCCTGATTCTCACCCTTGGTTTGACGAAGCCACTGTGTCAGAGGTGAAACATTACCAAAAACTGCTCTAACCGATTGTACTCAAATTTCTTTGTATTATGAATACACGATCGGTCCCAAACATATTCCAATCGATTGCTTATTTCTGACGCGTCTTCGTTCTACCTTATATTGCAAACCGAAAGCAATACTTTGCCTTTATTCCGGTAATTGGAGGGTAGCCTGCGATATTTGCTATGGGCATTACTGTCGCATGGCAACTCTGCTGCATCCCGCATAACAGTAGCTGCCACATTTCATTATTTTACTATTTTGTCAGATAATTTGGAAGTCTATTTGTTAAGCCGCCGCTATAGAATTGCTGAAAGTTTATTGAACGATATTGGTTTAGAGGTGACCGAAGAGTGTTAAGCAAAGTTTGTTCGAAGGTGCGCCTGATCATAATCTACGCAACTGTTCCAGAAGCAGTATCAGTTTTCAATTTATTCCTTTTTTCTAGCATTTAAGGCGATAAAGTTGATTTATGCCCGCGACTCATAATCAGTGGGCGGATACCAATTAGATAAAGTTGAGCATTATTATTATTATTATTATTATTATTATTATTATTATTATTATTATTATTATTATTACACAAGTGTTTACAGACGATGTGCCAACAAGTATACCATGAAGAAGGTACATGATGAAAGAAAGAAAAAAAGGAAAAAGGGGGGATTTTTTGTCTGTCTGTCTTTCTTGTTTAGTGAAGGAGTTCAAGATGTGTGCCGTCTTCGGTGCTACAATTAATCGTGGTGTAAGTGGTCACTACGAGTAAGCAGCGCTTACTCTGAATTTAGTTAATTTTGCTGACAGATGCATCTTTCACAGCTCACACAACTTACAATTTTGTCTCTGACAAGCAGCAAGCCGATAAATGGCAAATCTAGATAAAGTGCTGTAGCAGCTAGTTGGCATGATTCTCAATGCACCTGTTTACGGTTTTATAATGTCGCTTTGGGTTCAGTATATTTTAAGATTTGAATAGCTTCAAGTCGGCCGTTCATCACACTGCGTGCTGAAGCATAAAGTTTATTAAGTAAATATAGTGGGATGACGGCAAATAATTAAACAGTAGGGCTTGTAATGGCGTGTTTTTCCTTACGCTACTTGCGTAAGTCGACAGTCGATGGACATTGGAATTAGATTCCGTTAGGATTGTCACGGTGGTATGCAGGCTGGGATACCCTCAGATTGCCCATTTCTGGATATGAAAACCTTTCGGATTCCCGGTCAAAGTCTCTTGCTAATGAGCCTTATTCACAAAGCTGTGGTTTGGTACTATGTTGGTCGGCCCTTCTACCTTCCTCGTAATACTGGCTCTGTTGGTGTTGAAGTATACCGTAATTAGTCGCCATAACGTCTAGTGTTTGCGTGAATCCGCTTTGCTACTATCGGTTTAGCCGCATATTAGTCCCGTTCATTCAACAAAATAATAATGTGGTGTTCCATTGGTATTATGAAATACTGGCCAGGAGAGACGTTCGGTGAGTTATTAAATTTTTGGACTTGGAATCTGGTCAACCAATTGTATTTGAGAATAACTAAGTTGTTATTATGGAGAGTGTCACCGAAGGTGTTCTCATGGTTTCCGTGTTGAATGTGAAAACTAAAGTGTTCCAAATATTGGTCCATCCATTAGCGTTCTGTGCTAATAAAACTGATCTGCTTGATATGATCACTCACTCGCCTATAGTTCTAATGACTCTGAACTGCTGTTTAAAAACCGAGGCGCCACTGTGATTAATTGTGCGCTTTACTGCAATTTCATGTACCTTTTTCACTAACTGGTCAATTTCATTGATACCCGTAATTGTCGGGAATAGTAATAAATAGTAACACCCGTGGGACAACCCGTGCCCTCCAATCTAACGCCCAGTACTATATCATCATGACATCTTGATTTTTCATTGATCGTGATTCACATTTTTGAGCGCTTTTAGCTTGTTTTGTTAGCTGCCTGTACAAATGTTCAATTGTGCATGACTTTTGTATTGCACCAGGTAGACCGTGCTAAATTAATTTGCCACTGGTACTGTGCTGCATGCAGATACACACTGGAGTTTCACTGCCAATCTCCGTTGTAACTGTCTAAGCCTGAGCCGCGTAACAGTATCCTAGCCCTATCCAATTGTGTGATTTAATAATATACCTTATTTTTCAGACTATAAGGCGCATATAAAAACACTAATTTTTACGAAAAATTTGCAGTAAGCCTTATATTCCGGGGCGCCTAATGTATGAATTGTGTATGTTCACACTGTGAACACGCACTATTCATACATTAGGCGCCCCGGAATATAAGGCTTACTGCCGATTTTTCGTGAAAATTAGTGTTTTTATGTGCGCCTTATAGTCCGAAAAATAATAACTTGGTAGCTTGAGACTAATAGGATTCAAGTGCTTCTCGGTTTTGCCGAAGCCCTTGTTGATACTCGTTTCAAATCAGCAGCAATGAACGGTGACATTATCTATCTCCTTAGCCCTGGGCAACCTGACGGTATCTCAGCGCATGTTCAGCCGTTGATCATAATGAACCTGCGGGATTACATACGTCTTACATGAGCAAGGGAAAGAATCCATGTATGCCACCTTGTGAAGTTGAACCACGTGACGTGTATGCGCAGATCATTGTATCATTTCGGCTTTTCTATTTAATTTTATTATGAGTTCATATCGATTTAAACTGCACTTTCGAAAACAATAATGCCCTCAGTCTTGAACCCTTTTCACTTACCATCGTTTCGTGTATTTGGCTTTTAAACGCTGAAACCTAAGAAAAATTTAGATCGACCTTGGCATTTTCCCTACTGTGTTAGTTATTTTATTTTGTTTTTGTACAATTTTTCTTCAATCACTCAGCTACAATTTCTTTAAACAGCGGTAAGCTTTAAGACCTCCCCGTTTTTTCACAATTTTATCCCATAATTTTTTTTCTTTTTCGATGTTTTTTTCTCAGGCAAAGTATTCTGCGCTGTGTGCAGAAAAAGATGCAAAGGTGATATTCTGAAGGTCGAAGAACAATTTATTCACCACAAGTGCTTTCAGTGTACAAGTAAGCACCCACATATTGATCAAACGTAACAGAATGTCGTAAAAATCTACAGAAAGGCGGCTTCTTCATTCGCGATGCAAAGTTTTACTGTCCGGAAGATTATCAGACTGAATTTGGCGTTAAATGTGAAGCATGTAACAAGTTTGTTGAAGGTGAAGTAGTTACAGTGCTCGGAAAAACTTTCCATTCACGTTGCTTCCGTTGTAAAGAATGCGGGTAAGGTGTTTAATATACACTTGCTGATATTGCTATTCCTATTAGAAATTGAATTCTAAATGCTTTGTTTGCAGTCGTCTCTTCGTTTCTGGCGAAAAAACAACAATACTCGATGGTGTTTATTATTGTACGGCTTGCACTACTGTGTTATCTCATGGAAATCGCCTTTTCGATAGTGGTGTTGGCTTAAGCAGTAAAGATCGTGGTGGGATACGTAGTCGCACGTTGCCTGCGGCTAGCACACCGTGTTCAAAGGGACTTCAAAACGGAGGGACCATACCTCACTTTGGTACTCAAAACCTAACCGGCATACACTCAGCTCCGTTTGCGGATGAGCAACTCACTGTCCAGGTGAACGGGAATGGCTTTACAAGTAAGCGTACTGATGCGATAGCTTTTTGTTAGGACTGACCTTTAAATTGGCATTATGCTCTCAAACCTAAATCACTTATCATTTTCCATGTTTCTGCTTTGTTATTTTTCTATTCGGTAATTGATTTGCCATCGATAGTGAGCTGCATGCGAAACACGCTGGAGTCTCACTGTTATTTCCATTTCTATGTTCATTTTCATATCTGTCTAGGTCTTGGCAACATGACAGTATCATAGCCCACGTGTAGTCTACAACTGTGTTGTACTTTGCCTGGATCAGGCTTCTGATTTCACACATATTCACTCGAGAACAATTGCAGGAAATTTTAAATGATACGTGTTTGTCACCTAGTTACAAAATTTTACTCGATTATTATCATCATCGTTCGATTTTCGTTTTTCGCTCCTCGCTGATCAACACATTTTCCCACATTTGCCAGTTCATTACATTTCAGTTGTTCTTCGACCAAATAAATCTTTAAATTGGGCACTTGCTTTCGATCGTTTAATTGCAATCAACACCGATTTTTCGACCGTTAATTCCGCCCTGCTAATTGCCTGTCTGGGATGATTTGTTGGTTGATAAACTGTTTCCAAATTGATTGCATATCAAATGGCCTTCTTGCTCTTGTTCTTCTTCTCGGGATCTCTATCCATTCGTTAATTTCGTTTGAACTCGATTTATGTTTGCGAAACAACTGTGGATTTGATTTATGATTTTCACCCAAACATAAAGTATCCGATCGCCAATTTTGTCTATTTTGATCTTTATTGTTCATAATGTTTTCGCTTTTCGTTTTCCATTTATTGCGTCAGATTCCGATTTCGAGAAACACAGGATTCAGGTTAGTCCTTTTGAACTACTGCATTGGAAAATTTGAGCATTTGATTTCTCTGACTAGCCCGGTGTGTTCGTAAGATGACGAATTTTGTTACTCTAAAACTCGACTCGCATCATATTCTGTTTATTTTTACTCTCCCACACTCGATCTCGGCGGCTTCACTTTTTTGGTTGAAGTTAGAATCTATGATGTTGTTGTTGTTGGCCTCCTTCAGTCGATATCGAACATTGATGTACATCACAATCGCATGATTTTTTCATGCTGCACAGCTTTTCGAATGACTAAACAGTCCGATTCGGGAGGAACAATCTCTACCATAGCGATAGACAGTAGTCGGTCGTCAGCGTCAGTTGCACGACGGCGGCGTGATCTGTGCTCAGCAGCCAAGAACTGTATCTGCTGCTCTACAGCTTACGGACGACGCTTTACACAATGTCTCGAAAGTAAGCGGTCAAGAGCAAGTTCTTCCCAACTCGTGGGATTTCGTATCTCTTTTGCAAACATCTTCGTACCGCAAGTGCGTTCTGTCCAATTGTTGACTTCCTGATTTCAACTCCCCGAAGAGTAGGTCTTTCAGAATAGGACTATTTTCCATTCTGTAGACGTGGTCAAGCCACCGTAGGCGGCTCTGCGTAATAGGGCGAACATGCTCCGTAGAGTAGCTTTTAAATGCACTTCTGTATTAGTCACTTTGTCCAACCACGATATGTTCAAGATACCACAAATGCTTCGTAGATGGAAAGCATTCAGCTTCCGTTCAACTCTTACGTGGTGTAACGTTGTAGAATATGATCCGCTTATCAATCTCCATGTCTAGCGAGAGGTTATCCGCAATGATTGAACCAAGATATGTGAACTGATGTACTGGTTCAAGCTGACAGTTTTCTACAGTGATGATTGGAGGCGATACAATCTAATGACCAAGGACTTCGGTTTTGCTCATGCTAATTGTTAGCCCAAAGTCTTTACATGTGGAAGAAAAACAGTTCATTTGCGACTGGAGGTGTTTCGGAGAGTGAGCAATAGTTGCTGCATCGTCGACATACAGCGGGTCACGGATTAGCAAATCCCGTACCTTGGTTTGTCCTCTCAACTAGTTCAAGTTAAAAGGCTTGCCTTGACTTCGCGTGGTAAGTAAATTCCTTCTGTTTGCGTCTAAAAGCATTTCTTCAGAAGTAAAGCAAAAACTGCCGAACAGCATTTGAGCAAGATCACACCATTATTTGACGCCTCGGTGAATTTCAAAGGCTTCTGAACTGCAACCGTTAAAATGGACTGAGCCTTTCATGCCACAGTGAAACGAAATAATGAGTTGGGAGTCATTTTGAAAAGACCCTCCTTGCTGATGTAGTCGAATGCATTCGGTAAATCAATAAAAACAGCGTATAATGACATAAGCTGTTCCCGACACTTTTCTTGAAGTTGTCTCAAGAAGAAGATCATGTCAACGGTTTATCTTCCCCGGTGGAAGCCACACTGAGATTAGGAGTAAACTATATCAGCTAAAACTTGTAGCCGGATAAGCAAGGCTTTAGCAAGCAATTTGCCTACAACATTCAGAAGGGAGATTTCTCGGTAATTGTTGCAGTCGACTCTATTACCTTTATTCTTCTTCGTGTCTTGCATCTCTTGTAGGACACTCCTGTCAGCACTGAAAAAAATTGAAGAGGCTGTAATAATGCTGTTCTACAGCATTTGATGAGCTCAGGTCGAATTCAGTCGTCATCAGGGGCCTTCCCATTCGCTAAGCGGTCGATTGTCCTATTGAGCTCATCGAGAGTAGGATGAGTATCTAGATGTTCACTGGTTGACAACCGCTCAACATTTTCAAGTACATGCGGTAAAACCGTACTGTCCCTAGAGTAAAGAGAGGAGAAGTGCTCTTCTCTTGAATTCTGCCGACAATCGGGTTACCAGATGCAGACTTAATGGGAGCCGTTTTAAGTTTGTTTGGACCATCATACAAATTTCCACTGTCTGCAGCTTTTTGGATACTGAGGCTAATTTCAGTCAAATAGTAATTTGCACATCGTCTTGCAGTCTGCTGGACCTTATTTATAGCTGCTGTAAATTTTCATCGGTTGGCATACCTTTGAACTTCAAGAATGCTGACCGTTTCTCATCCAACACAGCAGTCATCTCAGAAGATTTGCTTCGAACCAGTCGCTCGTTCGAGCTTTCTTCGGACCGAAAGTGCAAAGTGCGACTCGCCATATGCAGCTTTTGAACGATTCCCAGTTTTCTGAAGCCGATTCGAGTGGGGTTGTCTTGTTGAACTCGGCTGCGAAGGCTTTTACAAATCGCGCAGATAGATTAGGTTCGCACATGCGAGTGACGTCTATCGTAGGCTTAGCAGATAATTTGTTGCTGTGAAATCTCGTGTGGGGAATCTTCCGTTTTGCACATACCAGTGAATGATCAGTGTCGCAGTCTGCGCTGTGATATGATCTGGTGAGGAGCATGCTTCCTATATTCGTGCGCCTAACAAGAATATGATCAAACTGATGCCAATGCTTAGAGTGAGAATGTTTCCAAGAGACCTCATGCTGTGGATTTGTTTGAAAGAAAGTGTTAATGACATCGAACTGTGTGTACATTTCTAAAAAGCGTTGTCCATTTTCATTGGTTTTACCTACACCGAACCTCCCGAGACAGTTTTGCCAAGACTCGTAATCTGCACGAACTCTGGCATTGTAATCGCCCAATACCACTAAACAGTTTTATAGTGGCACGTTTTTTGTGGACTGTTGTGAGGCTATGATAAACAGTCTAGGCCTGGGCAACCTGACAGTATCTCAGCCCACGTGCAGTCTCTGACTGTGCGGCACTTTGCCTGGATCAGGCTTGTGCTTTCATACCATACCATGATAAAAGCGTCTTTTTTGCAGGGGTTTCACAGAGCGTCGGCACATAAACGTAATTATATCAGTACTGCACTTCAGATTTAGAGTCCAAATCCGTTCGCTCCCGCTGCTGCTGGCTTCTGCTGCTTTTTATTAGCTGTTTCACACTGCAAACCCAACTCCATGCAGTCTAAGCTCATCAGAGCCCCTTCCTTTCCAAAGCGTGTAATCTGTTTCTGTTAGCATACAAGCGTCTGGTAACCGCGCCTCTTGCAGAGCAGCCACGTCTACCTTCAGCCTTTTTAGTTCATTGTTCACCACGGCTGATTTTCTTACCCCTCTGATATTCGAGACGTCGTCGTCAAATCCTGGGAGCATGGACCGGACGTCCCATGTGCCCGTTTAAGTGCTGATCTGTTTTTTGTTAGTAATTCGGTTCGCTGGTGCGGAAAAATTTGGTCCGTCTGTCGGTTGATTCCTAAACCCGATGAGGATAGCAGACCGTGGCGAGACGGCACCTTATTCACTGAGGGCTGCCTAGCTTGAGGTCGGCGGTAGCCGTCAAATGAGACCTGAAAATCTCTTTCGGCGTCGGAAGCAGCTCCAGGCGCTGAGCTCTACGCCAGTCGAGCCATAGCTTTTAACCGGTATCTAATGCTTCCCGTGTTATTATCCATAGAATCGGAAAGGAGTGTCCTCTCCATTGATGCGTTGGGGATCTACGCTATGACAGTTCAATAAAGAGAACTATCTGTTGCCCATGCAGCTAGTGCTCCCTCTCTATCTCACCACTAGAACCAAGGGAAAAGCTAGGCTGATACGCTTGGACAATAATGCCGTCACAGGTCTCCGGCTCCGAGTTTTTCTCGTGGTTTACTCCTGAAGCCTTTCTATGATTGGATGTAGTCACAAGGTAGTGGAGGTTTGAGATAATGGTTTTCCTTCCTCGAGGTAGACTTCCTTCATGGACTTACGAGCTCTACCTGCTTAAAGCAAACTGATTTTGAGGCGCAAGTCAACCGCCTTCACCTCATCTTCTCTCAGTGGAAGCAGTTCCACCGGTTCACATAGGACCACGCGTGCAGGCCAGGAGCTGGACTTGGTGGTCAGAGGCTATATTAGACGCGTGCTATTAAAGCATTTTTAGAATTGGGGGCTCATCCCCAAAACCGTTTCAGCAGTGACAACCTTTTTGGTTATTGTCAGAGTCTATAAATGAGTAGAATATGACGTTTAAAAAGCAGGACGGAAACATCCGACCAGTTTCACGGTTTTCGCCTCTCATCAGGCATGCGCATCTGTGACGTGACATTTGAACGTTAAATTCATTTCTTTCCAAAGTCGAAGATTCTTTTATTTTCGTACACTCGTTTTTAAGCTCTTTATATTTAGCTATTTTATATTTCATGAAAAATGAACATGTGCACTTCTTAATATCTACATATCGACAAATGAATATGCTGAACCTGTTGTGCTGACTGTTGTCATGTTACATTCTTAACCCATTTTTGATTTACCTGAAAGGAAAGTGTCCACCTATCGTTTTGGCTACCATCATTCGCTGATCTTTTGGATGGGTTGAGTTTAGTGTATGCTGGAGTTGTCACTACCGTCAGCGATGGGCATTGCCCAATACTACATCGGAGCATTCTTACAATCTCTTAGTCCGCGTGTAGATTTTTAGGCCGCATGCTGGCGTTATCAGAAGCTTAATTTCCATCTCATAGCTTTCTCACGTGTTGTCCTACATAAATCCGAATGGCAAACTGAAATTCCGGGCTAATTTCGTGGACTTTATCTGTCTAGGCTTGGGCAACCTGACAGTATCTTAGCCCACGTGCAGTCTCTGACTGTGCGGCACTTTGCCTGGATGAGGCTTGTGCTTTCAAACCAAAAAACTATTTAAAAGAACAAAAGTTGAAAAGTCGCATTGCCTGCTCCATTGGGTCGTTACCTGAATACGTTTCACAAGATAAACGGAAACTGACGGATATCTACCATTCCTGGATGTACAGGTGCAACGAATAAGCAATTGAGAATTGCACACCTGCGCCTATCGAAATGATACGCATACGAACCAAATACTGAAGTGCAACAGTAAAATGCCCATAGTGCACAAACACATCTGAGCCAAGACGCTTTTCACAAAAAGCGCAAACATAACAGCACAAATGAGTTAGTAAGATCGACTGAGAACTAGTTATTCAAGATGTTTCGCGTACCGAAGACTTCATTATGAAAACCTGTTTTGTGTTTGCGCACCACTTGTTTTACATTATGGAAATTTTGGAATATTTACCGTGAGCATCCCCTCATATCACGCATTCGATCTGTCGCTCCGTTGTTTGGTTGTTTGCTCAGTTTATGTGCGCAAGCAGCTTCGTGCAATAATTGATTAGTTATTAAACTCTTACGAATTTCGGTATGGGTTTTCTGCCTACTAAGTTTGCCATCGTGGAAGATTTCATTCGATGCATCGAAGGGATAGCGTTTATCACTGAACTTCTCATCGTAGAAACTTGTATCATTGACCGTATAACACCATTGCGCTAATGTCCCGTTAAACTGTAAGCCATCCGGAGGACCTAGCTGCATAAATATATGCGATTCGAAGTCTGTTTAAGCAATGGTCACTTATTGAATGACATGCTACCCTTATTTTACTATGCTTATGAATTCCGTCATACTATCTTAAAGTATTTTATCAGTGCTTTCTATCTTGGTTTTAATCATAAGTGACATGATTGCTTATTCTTTTGCGTTGTATGGTATTTTCAGGGCACTTCCGACCACTTCATCGTCAACCCACATAGCGCGGACACACTCTTATCCACACCACACAGGCACGCACTCTCGGGAGATTCACTTACTTACACCATTGGAGAACGCCGAGTTTTTCCTCCTGGAGTCGATTACGGCCGTCATTATCCTATCAGCTTCTTGAAACTGGCTGAACATGGCTTAACCGCAATCATGAGCAGTGAAGAAGTCCCGTTACAAGCAGGTCACACACACGACATGTCCCCCACTCGCGATCACCTGTCGAGACGTGATGCGGCACGATCTACTGCTCCTTCTCGGTTTACTATGCCAACGCCAAGGATTGTAGGTACCCAGGATCCAAACCACCACTCCAACCTTCCATCGAATGCGTTAACCTCTAAAGACGGGAGCAAATCTCCGCCAACCTATACTAGTCCATCTGGTTTCAGTTTAGCTACGTCGAATGCTCCGATTTCTTTCTCCGGGCGTCCGCGAAGAGACTTGTACGTGCGTCGTCGTGAGCTTTCTCCAGGTTCATCCTCGCTGAGCTCGAGTAATTTGACTCATCCATCGCGCATTGTCCGCTCAGAAACCGTTGGCTCGCCTTTGGGTCATACAGATAAAAGTGAGCTTTCTGTGCCGTTTTGTTTCTATGCTTTGCAAACTCATCACGACCTACCAATTAATCGTTGCAAAACGGTTTTTCTTCTGACTAGTTTTGTTAGCAAAGAGAAAATAACATTTGCCTGTTCGATTAACTATAATAATCGCTAGATTGAAAACTCTTGTTGCTATATAATTCGTCGTAAATGGACGTATGGAAGTGTGGTATAATGGTGGTGAACTTCCGAGATCTCTCGCTTCTCATGTACTTACACCGATGATGTCATCTAGTTTGGTGACGGAAAGTCCGCGACTTATTATGCAAGCTTACGTTCACGAAGTCTCCTAAAACGGTTTCATTTTCCACATTTCTCTCCAAGTGTTGCCATTGCACGGATGATCGCAGCTGATTTGACTTGCTTCGGGTACTTCCTGATTTTTATTCAGCGTCCTGAGTGCGCATAACTCTGGCTTGATCCCCTGAAATCTAATTCTTCAGTAATGCTTGCTCACCCGAACTACGCTCAATAGCGCTTCACTTGTGTACACTTATATAAGCACGTGACAGTACTTTCTCGCAAGGCTGCTCGGTGGTAAAGAAAGGTTACTCTGATGCATGTCATTTGGAACCCGTGAGAGTTGACTAGCTAGCTTTGCTCGTTTCTATACGTTCTAGTTGACGCGTGTGCGCCTTCGCTCAGTCTGTCGGCACTTACTCCTCTGCAAATGTCTGCTAGTTGTTTCTCTCTTGGAGTCCCTTTTATCATGACCTTTTAAAAGTTGTCGATTTTCGTAGTGCATATGTTGATCAACGAATGAATGATCCGGCACTTAGTATGCGAACAATGACTATAAATTGGTTTAATGTTTGCCTACTATTTTGCATTTGTTAGTTTTTTAATCCGTTCCCTGTTTCTTTATACGTGTTTCATCCTCGCTCTCTTTTACGTTAGACTTAAATTGATTTGAGGGGTGCTCGCATGTGGAATTGTGTATTAGCTCTATGCTACTGTGCAGATAATATCATGATAAATTGATTTGCCACCCATAGTGAGCTGAATGCACGTTGGATCATCACTGCCATTTCTATTACTATTTGCGTATCGCATATCTGTCTAGTCCTGGGAAACTTGACAACATCTTATGGTATGGTATGGTATGAAAGCACAAGCCTGATCCAGGCAAAGTGCTGCACAGTCACAGACTGCACATGGGCTAAGATACTGTCAGGTTGCCCAGGCCTAGACAAATATGAGCAAGCAAAAAAAGGAAATGGTAGTGAGACTCCAGCCTGTTCCAGCATGCAGCTCACTACCTCTGGCAATCAATTTAGCACGGTGTTAGCCGTACAGCACAAAGTACTGCACGATTGCACGTCTTATCCCACGTACCATCTATTGCCGGAGCCCAAAATGTGTGGTGTAATACATGCACGCATCTCACTCGCCTCAAAATGTCTAATGTCTGTTGTTACTGAACAACTCACGAAATATTTATCTTCTTGATATTTTGCACCGTTTTGAGCTAAAATTTCAATGCTTTCAAATGTCCCTTTCAATTCTTGTTCTTGAAAATTTTGCAAAAATTCTCAGTGAACACCTATCAAGCCACTACATACGGTACGTTGTTTTTGTGATGATCACGTGATGTTATGTCGCGTGTTTACGAAGGTGGCAGGTGTAGTTCACGAGGTTTGAAAAAGTACACAAAGTTGTCCTTCACCTTACACCATGTACCTTTATGATGCTTATATTCCCCGCCCAAAGTTTGAGTGATTGAGTACAGGTCAATCGAAATGACAAATCGTTCGATTAAGATGAATTAGGTTGGTCATCGCTGTTCTGCTTGACTATAAAAATCTTTTCCAACGCCATTTGTCGTGTTATCAGAATTCGGAAACGTACTAACGCTAATATTTCCCTATGGGGTGCAGTCGTTTTTTGGTCTATTTTTAACTTGACGTAATGTTAAATCACGTGACATGGACGTCAGTTTTTTGACGTGATGAAGAATTCTCATGTTTTAAATCCCGATTGTCGGTTGAATTTGCGTTCAGCTTTTCGATCGTCCCTGTTCTGCAAAATGTTTGATTTTCGGTGTGGTTGCCATCACTGAACTCGATAAGGGTTTTCGGAAGAACGTAATGTTATTTGCGGGAGGAAGCGGTGAAAAAGCTCTCAAATCATGCGGCTTGAAATCATCAGGTTCGAATCACACTCTGGTATAGAGTTGCTTCTGACGATACTCTTGAAAATAAGCAACACTTGGTGAATTGAGACACTGTCAGGTTGCCGAGATTTGAGTGTGATGTGTAAGAGAGTGACGGATGTTGTGTCCTCTTCTCGCATGCTCCTAGTGCCAATCGATTCAGTTTTGTGAAACCGATATGTATCTGCTCGGGGTGTTAGGCCATAAACATTATTATCGGGTTGTTTTCATTGGCTTACTTGATTGGTTTAGATCCGCGCTGTGTACTTGCTATCTACTAGCAGTTTGGTGTGTTTCTTTTAACACTGGTTTCAAAACAATTTTGTTTTTCCAATATACTTTGGAAAGCATTGTCTTTAATGGACAACAAATATGAACGACTGCAGAAGCATACTTTTGTTTTTCTCGTATTCGGTTTACTGCGGTAGATCTTTGATGAACGCACTACACACTGCTGACAGAATGATAAATGTTTGTCCGTGCGTCGGGACCAATTTCCATCATTTATAATTAATGCATCATATTTGCACACGTTTTTCATTCGTTTTTCTTCATTAAAAGTTCGTATCGGATCACGATCGGCTTCGAATACTGGGCGCAAAAGAGGTAAGCCCGACACTCGTGTATGCTGGAACTCTTCGTAGAATCTCAACTACTCATGTTCTCCCTAGTTTTTCCTTATTTAAATCGAATATTTGATTTCCTCGATTTGTCCTTCAAGCTACGCAAAACTGGAATGTCCATTCGTGTCAAGATAATGCTGGGTTCGAACCCACACATGTCCTCTACACTGGTTTTTATCTGACACAGGCTTTTATTGCTATCGTGCTAACATTGAACGACTTCGACCGCTAGCAAAACTAATCAATGCGCTCTCTGTTCATTTTTATCTTGTTTTTGTAAAATAATTCTCATTGGTTTTATTATGCCCCGCCCCAGCCCCGATAAGAGATTTTCTGTCTACTGCTTATCTTCTGCCGGGGTTCAGATGGCGTAAGCAATAAATTTCCTGTTTGCTAGCTTGTGGGTTGATGATATTCACAACCATACCTGTCTTCTCTGGTTTAAATTCACGAGTCAACGTTTTAGTGACCGACTAAATGTTCATCCAGAAATTGGTTTGCATTGCTTAATTCAGTTCTCAATGGATTTGAATGCTATCAACAGAGATTTTGGTTATTCAAGAAACCCTTCCCTATTGTGTTCTAGTCAATTGTATCTTTCTGTCGGTAGTACTACCTGTGAATAAGAATCAGTCTCAGTCTGGAATGCTCTTTGTTCTTTGCTGAACTCGCTTGGATGGTTCACCAGGGAATGGAAATCTGCAGCTGATTGGCAAACTCGCAACCTCTTTGGCCTTTATATTCATTATAATTGGTTTATTTTTGCTGATATTCGTTTCGTAACCCTACTTGTTATTTATCGATTTGCTCAGCTTACCCTCTTTGTTTTCCACTTTTCTCTTCTGCACAAGGTATGACAATGCTCGGTAAGTCTGGTAATTGTGTCTCCGTTTTCTCCGGGGTTTTTATTCCGCTCATTATTCAGCGTGATTAAGCTGATGTTGAGCTTGGGCAAGAAGAGCTTTACTTGTCTGCTTGTGAAATCTCTAGCCCATTATTGACAGCTCACCGAGGCCTTCCCATCCTCTACGCGGTACGCGCACAATGACGCTTCGAGTATCGTCTTCCCTGATTGTATTAGATTAGCATTTTTCCGAGGCATTGATTTTGTTGTATTAATGCTATCATTCAAGCGAAAAAATGCAAGAAAAAATCGAACGGGTGACTTTGACGGACTTCAGATTTTATTCATTCGATGATTATTTTCATGGAACGATCCCATGTGAACATTCTTGTTGCTCTCATATATTACAACGCGGTTTTTGGGTGTAATCGAAGCTGTTTCGTCTTTGGTTATCGGGGATTACCTGATGTTAAACGTGAGCTATAAAGCTAGGTTACATCGAAATTCAATAGTCTGCCTTTCTTCGTCTTATCGTTTCGATCTTTGTTAACCGTTATGGGCCATAACATTCTGTCTCAAGAATTCTGTACACGCAAGCACATTCAGCATCAGTTCGTTTTTTCTTGTTTCGTTTTCTTACAAAAGGGCTGCGTCACTCCGCTTCGTTTTATGTTTTTTATTACATACGATTTTGAATCATCGAGTAAGCTGGCTACTTTCGCTGTTCACCCCATTGTTTGTGGCCCTTTTTTCAATCGAACTCATGAAAATATTTTGCCTGGCTTTGATTGTTACATTCTTGTACGGAAGGCTCACAAACGTTATTGCGTGTGTGGCGTTTTTCTTGTTGTTTCACCGTCAAAGTTCAAGTGTTTAGCGTCTAGTCTGCGTGACCTGGCGCACTTTCAGTCAATCGGTACAATTGATTCGATAACATTAGACTGTTTAGGTTGTTGGCGTATTTCATTTTCCGTTCGCGTTTTTTCCGATTTGTCTGAGTTGTTGAAGCTTGGTTGCATGTCAACTGGGTTCAATCGGCCGTTTGTCTGACCTTGTGATAGGAGCGAGTTTGACTCATTCTAAGTTTCGAATGATTTACGAACAATCTTTGTGCTGGTTAAATCTTTGCTCACTTGTAAGCGCCTTCGTTAAGCGGTTCCACGAGAAACTGACGCGCACGGAATGGAAATTACGACAGTAGTCTATTTTGGTATGTGAATTCGCAAGTGAGTTGACTTGGCTTTTGATGAAATTAGTATCTGCGTTGGCGATCCTCAGCCTAGACCTAATAGAGGCATTATTTACAGTACGACAGGTCTCGTAACCTCACCACAAGCTTGTTTGCTTGGTTATACAGCATGTTGAATAATATTCTACACTTGCGTAGCTATGGTGCCCATGTCTAGTTTGCGTACTATGTCGTGGGTTTCCGGTAGGTAACTCTGAAATTAGAAAGGGTGTGTCATTAACGTAAACTTCCCGAATTTGAGCCACGGCACCCAGCTTATCCGGTCGTGATGTAGGCCGCTTTTGCTGATCCGATAGGGTTCGAGATGGACTCTATTTTTGCCCAGTTGTAGCATTTTGCATTTTTCGAGTTCAGCTTCAGCTCAGAACACCAATATTGCGCATCGACATTTAGTTGTAGCAGACTGCAATCAGAATCGGGTTTATTATGTTTCCGCACGTTTCCGATAATAACTACTGCACAATATAGCCTTTTTTATAATATTCGCTTATGCGCGTAGGCTTGAGGCCTGATCCTGGTAAAACTTCACTTGATGCGTCAATTCATTTCGACACTGCGCCACCAAGGCGAACTCGCATGGCAGTCGGAAATCATATAATCATGCTAAAGTTTTCTACAGATACCACGTATGTATGTTCTTCAGAAGAAAGCCGTGATTTACATCATTGGACGCGTTTGAAATGCCAAGTGGCACGCGTGAACAGAACCAACATCGTCTAAGCTTTTGAATAAGTTCGTTAAGCATGACTGAATCCTAGGAAATCCTTGTTGCTAAATTACAGTCAGCAACTAAACTTTCCCATAATATTGCTGTTAACCGAAAGTAAAGTCGTAGGTATGCAGTTACTATTCTCTGAACGAGAAGCACTTTTGTACATCGGCAACATTACTTCTGGTTTTAAATTTAGTGATAACCTCCTCTCGCTAATGAAGTGACTGGATAATTTGGAATGTGGCCGATAACATACCTTGAGTAGTGCTTGCGCAATACCGTCTGACTCAGATGATTTGGCCGTATTTAGTTGGTGGACAGCCACTCCTTGTAATTACATCATCCTGAATTTGTCCTGTTGATTTTTCCAGCTCGGGTCAAAGTCCAGAAAAGTAGTGCAAGTTTGTGATCCTTGAGAGGTCGGAAAATTGATCTATTAATTCAAACTGATGTATCGACGGCTATTTGAGACGGTTAAGTTAAATAATGAATCACATCACAATTTTCTAGTTACGATGATGCTTTATGGTGGAAGAGATCTGCAGTAATTCGGAATTCCCTCTCGGGATATTGACGATGCAATCATAAGCGGAATGTCCGGCTCATTGTATGTCTGACAATCTTAGATCTCGTATCGTTTGAAATTCGAGTGATGCTCTTCCATGACATAGGTTTGCTCACTGAATTCCCTAGGAGCTGATTTCAACGGTTAAACCTTTATAACCCTGTTCAACAACACAAGTATCACCATACTCGCATTTATCCCCTGAGTAAAATAAAAAGATATCTTCGTTTTCACATAGAGTGAATCCGTCTTGGCTCTGTGCCAATAGTCTGAACCGCGTTCTGGGTGGCGTTCTCATTCGGGACCGTCCCTTTTTCAGGTTTCGTTGAATTTCAAACTCGGCGACGTGGCAACTTATATCAGGTTTTTGCTGAAACTCGATAACTCCACCATTCGTGTTGTTACTGTTTATCGTCTGTTTCGAAATTTACAATTTAGCGAAGGCGAACTGTGTTTATCACTTGAGAAAATTGAATGAGACGCTAAGTTGGTAAAGATATCTGATATCAAACTTATCTCAATTTCAAACGACTAGTGTTTCTTCAGTAATCAATGCGGTTAGTATATTATTTGCGTTCGATTAATGGAACGCTTTAGGAGTGCGATTACTGGTTGTGCATATGATGCACATTCAATGTTTGTTGTTGTTGGCCTGATTCGCTAAACGACTGAAAGTAGATGAAACGGCTCAATGAGCTATATCTGATCATATTAGATTTTAAACTGATTTTTTCAGGAGAGTGCGTTTTATCGCTTGTAGACATTCAAAGCCGGACTCATTAATGTTCCTTGCTTCGGACCTCCTCTTTCTAAAGTTAAATAATATTCATTAGTAGAATTTGTTCCCAACTTACACTCAACCATCATGTGATTGGATTATCACCAAAGTATTCCAAAGCTGTAAAGCATCTACTCTGAGACTTCGTTTTGGCCTCTACATGAAGCAAAATTTCAATTTACAAATGTGGCCTACCGTGCTGCTAATTTTATTAGCACTACTCCCTGATGTAATGCTACTCTTGAATAGGTCACCTCGTTTACCCTTCTTCAAGCTTTTTATCTGCCATCCTATCATATTGTTTAGCGTGAACATGTTGCGTTTCTTCCGGCTATCCTCGGCTGTTATGTTCATATCCCCTTTGATCTGTAGCGGAATCGCTTGTGCGACAGCGTGTACGTCCAGATCGATCGATCAGTCCCGAAACGGTCACCGAAAGTTGGATTGAAGCTCGCCGCCTAGCTGCCTACCCAAGCGCACGTATTCCCGATTCGACCAGTCTACCGGCAATTGAACGGTTTGATTTCCCCGCGCCACCCTCCCCAGCTGTCGTGATGCTAGAAAAGCGTAAGTCGGCACTTTTATTCCATATCAGGTGAAATGTAATCGATGCTTCGAATAAAGCGTATAAAGAAGAGAGTCCCAATTGGCAGCACCCTCGCCTTCTTTGCTGCGTTCACTTCATATCGTCCTCCCCTTGGCTAAATGTCTATCAATTTGCTAACAAAATTTCATGCTTTTAACTGTCGACTCTTCAAATGTCTGAATGATGTGCATCGTGAGTCGATTTCACCCGAGATTTATAGTTCATTTTGTGATTCCTCGGTAATATTCGCGCAAATTATTACTGCAATTAGTACATCGCATAATTTCTCCGCTAGGACATCCACATTCGAGAGCGCATTCACTCGTTTGCCTTATCTCAGTTCCTTGTCGCCTTGTTCTGGTGGCTTTCAGTTCACTGCCACGGTACAGATTTTACAGTCCTCATCCGTTGACTTCCACCACGAGATGTAATTTAGTTTCCACTTTCCCGTATATTCCTCATTGAATTGAACAATGATCTAGTTGCGTAAACAAGTAGCGCTTGTATGCCATTGTTGGATAAGGCTAATACGACCAACCAACATGTCCAAACACATGTTTTATGGGGTTAAACCCACAACTATGAACCAAAATTTTCATTTGCATGCATTTCCATCACACACACCACACGACCGGTTTCGTGCTGTTTGCAATCATCAGGTAGGGACAGTAAGATCAGGATTCGCATGCGCTTGAAACAGTGGAGGAATGGTAAACAAGTAGCACTTGTATGACACTGTTGGATTAGGCTCGTGGGGTGAGTGATGAAAATGCATGCAAATGAATATTTTGATCTAGTTGCGTATTTGCATGATAAACACAGAGTTGGTTGAATTCCACACCATCTCCAAGATGCAGTCGGGTTACCTATGAAACACTTTTCTACTTCCAACGTAAATACTTCTTCCTGTTCATAGATGTCGAAAAAATTGTTCCGCATATCTCTCTCACGTTTAAACGTTTCTACTGGTCATTTTTATATTATCCTTGAATCCAGTTCGCCGAGTAACACGTACGTATCCATTGTTGGTTTAGCTGTTACGCACCTGTTTAGTTATCGTTTTTTTCGATTTTCGTAGCGTTTTAGGCAGATGACTTCGCTTTGACAGATTTTTTCTTGGGTGTCTAGTTATAGCCAGATGGTTCTGGTTTGATTCATTAATTTTTTTACGCTGAGAGTTTAAGATTGAATTTTATTGTTGGTCATCAATATTTAGATGTGCGGTACCACGGATATCGTGATTTCTCAACGTGTGTGTTGTCTCTCAGCAGAGGGATCTCGTGTTTTACCAAGACCGTTTAACAATTTCACTGATCAACCGGCCTTTATCTATCGCCTTTCATCCATCTCCTCTTTCACGAACAGGTCGTGAGAAACGTCTGGCCGAACAGAAGTCTGCTTCCAGTACAATGGATGGTGGTGCGTCCCAAATGGATACAGATGTCACTCCTCAGGTCTCATCCAAAATCCGGCAAATCGATTCTGAAATCGAAGCTTTGAAACATCTTGGCGAGAATTCGGGAATCACTGCTGTACGTTTTCGTTCTGTGCTGTACCCCGCCCCAATACGTTTACCATGCTCATCAGGGACTGTATTACAACGGTAGCAACTCCAGTATGCTTAACTTTCGTTAATTCTTGAAATCCAGGTAAAATACTGCACGTAACCCGTTATACTGTCAGGTTGCGCAGGCCTAGACCAATATAAAAGAACACAAAAGTAACAGCCTGCTTGTTGCTGCGATACATCCATAATCGCGTTACTCAACTGTCAGTATTCGCGCGTTTTGAGGTTTAAATCTGGTTTTATTAGCACGAGCCGGAATCGATTTTCATAGCCGGGGGTGGCAGTGGGGATAAGCTCCCACTGTTTATAAAATGCTCTCATATGGCGTCTCAAATAGCCTCTGGCAATCAAGTCTAGCTTCTGGCTCCCTGAGCCCGGCGGAACTGCTTCTACCAACAGGAGAAGGGGCGAGGGCGAGTGACTGGTGCCTGAAAACGAGTTTGCTTCGGGCAGATGGAGCTCGTTAGCCTGGGAGGGCATTTCATCTAAGGGAAGGAAAACCCTGATTTTAAACCCCCGCTGCCTTGCGGAATACCCGATCTCGGGAAAGGCTTCGGGAGAAAACCCTGAGGAAAAATCTGGAACAGTCTGGTAGGCGGTTGGTTGGTGCACACCACCTATTTCTGGCAACTCCCTGCAGCCTTGCAGGTCGCACTTGGTTGTGCAAAGGCTAGAGAAGCTGACTCGAACAAACGCCGAGTGGTGCTGGGGACGCCGCTTTGTACCCAAATTCCCAAGAATCGTCATTGAAGCCGACTCATCCTCCAGGAGGAGATAGTCGCACAAAAGTAAAAGTAAACCCCCCACCACTGATTTGGCATTACCGCTAAACAGCCTATAGTACGCCTACAGTGTGTCACGTCTTGTGGGAATGACCAGGATCAGTGGTCCATTTTCTTCACCGTGTGTATCCAAATCAATCTGATACAAGTGAGCACGGTCAAGGTCAGTTGACACAGCTGGCCACATACGTAAAAGTACATAACGAACGGAGCCAAATCTATTTTTGAAGAAAAAACTTATTAACTAGTAGGTATAAGGTGAATAAAAACTATTTACTTTCGCATTAGTGCCGAGCGCCAGATTGTGGAGATTTCTACCCCATCCACCTTATTGACTGCCAGTCGACCTGCCTTCGCAATTTCGACCGCCTCCGCATGTAGGCGTTCGTCTTAATATTTCCACATTGTCTAGATCGACGCTGTGGCCCGTATCTAAAACGTGCTCCGCCAAGGCGGAATCACGAATAAGGGATTGATATTCTCTCGCATCCCGGGGCTGTCTCCGGACACACTTTTGGTGTTCTTCGATTTTAGTGTGAATTTCCCTGGAAGTCCGGCCTATGTAAACACCCGAACAATCTTTACAATTGATTCTGCAGTGATACGAAAGTAAATACCTTATACCTACTAGTTAAAATCGATTTTTGTTTTTCTTCAAAAATAGCTTAAATTAAGCCTCGTTAGTGATGCACTTTTACGCATGTGGGCCGCTGTGTCAACTGACCTTGTATTAGATTGATGTGGATACACACTAGTTGGCAAATCGCCCAGCGATCCTGGTCATTCCCACGAGACGTGACGCACTGTATGCGTTAAATAGGCTGTTTAGCGGTAAGGTCAAATAAGTGGTGGTGGGTTGACCACTACTTAATCATGTTCCCTGTCCTGACTATCATCCTTCGTCTGACGAAGCTTCTGTGTCAGAAGTGAAACGTTACCCAAAATCTACTCTAACCGATTGCACTCAAATTTCTTTTCATTATGAATACACGATCCGTCGCAAACATATTCCAATCCAGTCATATCGCTGTTTTGCCGAGAAACCCTTCTAACTTGCTGGTAAAGATCCATATATTCTTGCTTACTCCTTGATTTAGTAGTATTTATTCCGTACTGTTTATCACCATTTGCTGATCAGCTACAATCGAACTTTGACTGCTCTCACTTCAATATCATGATTCCCTAAGCAAATCCAGTTAGTTTCGCTTCAGCTGACAAAATTTTTTTATTCTTTTTTATACAAGGCCCTTATCCAAGAACTGGAAGCAAGCAAACTTGTGCATATACGTGGTCCGGACTTGGACCCAGTCTCTGCCTCACGCTCCCCCAGTGCAGACACTGAACCCGGCTATAAAACCCGATACAATCGCCATGTTTTCGCGTGTGAGTTTTATCGAGATGCGACACGTTTCGTTTCGTTTGATGTGTTTTTATTCCGCTCGGGTTTCGAGATCACGGAACTTGGTCTTATCGAATACGTTGCCGTCATACGTGTCATAAGTCTAGCGGGATTGCCCATTGTCATATCCTGTCTGGAAACACTAACCGTACATGTTTTGGTGTACTAACGCTGGCTACGTGTGTGTGTGTGTGTGCAGGTATACATGTATGCTATTTATCGGTTTCTTATCAATAAATGGCCTTCCCCATGTCGGACAGTTGCACGAACCTTTTGTTATTTCGCATATTGCATCAATAATCGACCATGTGTTTGTCCGTTATGATCGATTTTTGTATTGTATCAGCTATCACAGCTAAGCCCCTCACTGAAATAACCCAGATGGAATGACGTGAGGTTTGTCCTTAAAATTTGCTCACATATCGATGGAATTCTCATTTCCCCTCGTTAATCAGCTCCTTCACGTGATACGAGGCGCGCGCGTTACACTGCTCACACGCTTTCCTATCGGATGGATTATTCCAGTACGGGTGGAAGGTCTGGCACGATTCCCAGTTTCTCGTCTAGTAAGTTTATACTCCGCCGCAATACAAAAAATTTATTCGACACTTTAAATCGGTTTCGTATTTCGATTATGCATACTGTTTATCATGGTCGCCGGATTCAACATTGATTTCTTTGACTGTTCGTCAATCTGTCAATCTGTACACAAGTCTGAAACATTTCACTGGCGCATTCTTTGTTGACGTTTGTTGCCGCACACTGGGTAACGGAGCTGAGCTCCGAACTCACTGCCTCGTATTCCAGGTGTTTCTAATGGAGGTATTTCGCGAACTCTCCCATCATACACACTAAGAAAAGTGCCAATATTCACCGCTTTTTGGACACCGATGCTAATTTCAGTGTAAAATTCTTTTACACATAGTCCATTAGTCTGCTGGCTGCTTTAAGAAGTCGTATGCTTATATTTGTGACTACTCACCCGTGCCAAGCCCATCGAACTATTCACAAAGTTGATCACGGCGGTCCACAGTGGAAGCACTGGACTCGAGTTTCGCTCTTATTTGAGCTCATCAGCAATGCATATCCTCCGCTTCGATGGTGGGATTCGAACCCCCGACCATCACCATTGTAGTCCCACGCCTTAACGACCTGTGCTACCGTCCACCTTTTGACCGATTGCAATTAAACGTTTATGAACTGTTCTCCAGACTGGCACATTTGAGTAGCTTTGTTTGCCCGGTCAATCCAGAAGGAGCCAGCCAGTCGTAAGCTTTCATCTGTTGGCATTTGTTTCTCTTCCGAGACGGTAGTCATCACAGAAGCTTCTTGGCCCTTTGTTTAGATGACCGAGCTGGAATGTTAATTAACCTGATTGCGGTTTCTGTGCGAGTGGAATAGATTAATTTGGCTTTGATTTATGGGGCAGCGGAGTTTGGAAGACTGCATTTTCTCGGAGATACTCTCAGGATGTCCCGGCTTTGACTGAAATGTTGGGAGTGAATAATGTCGATGCTGCGGTTGATGACGTTAGTTTTGTCTAACAGCATACATCAGAATACCCCTACCTCTGAACTGATTTGAATAATTGTTCTTCCTTACACCTGCCGTTTGAAATGATCAATACAACACTCATTTTTGAGCACTTGGTGACTTGGTGGCCTGCACAGATGTGCAATCTTGCAGAACTTTGTGCTGTGCGGCGACCACCGTGCTAAATTGATTGGCCAGAGGTATTGAGCTGCATGCTGAAACAGGCTGTAGTCTCACTACCATTTCTATTTCCCCCTTCATATCTGTCTAGGCCTGGGCAACCTGACAGTATTTTAGCCCACTCCAGTCTCTGGTTGTGCGGCACTTTGCCTGGATCATACTTGTCCTTTCATAACATACCATACGTTGTGGCTGGTTTATTGTAACGTTTCATTTACGATCTCTTTCTCATTCGAACTTGAAAACCAAACGCGTGTGTTGATCGTTTGTTGTCCACCGAGATTTCGAACGCCTTACAACTTAGCGATCTTTAATCACTCTTTTTTCGAAATAGCCAGCTGCTCGATATTTTTCTTATCAATAACATTTTTTGTGTCAACTGATTCGATTCCTCAATTCAGAGCCTACAGAAACACTCGTGGCTCATCATGTCCGTTCTGTTGTGACCGTATTTAAAGGTATTGAGTTAATTGTATTTTCCTGTATGTACACTATGCAATTCATGAACGCACGCTCGGTTCCAACGGTATAATCGTTTGTGTTGCTACTTTACATTTTATTTCTGGTTTATTTTCTCCACTTATATCATGTATCGCACAATTTATTATTTCTCATCACCCGGATACGCCGTCAAAACTACCCACACATGATTCTTCCGTTTATCATCCCATATCACTCCCGTGTTATCTGTAGCTCCGCGTCCTGGATACACATC
Organism: Atriophallophorus winterbourni; assembly: GCA_013407085.1. Lineage (NCBI taxonomy): Eukaryota > Metazoa > Platyhelminthes > Trematoda > Plagiorchiida > Microphallidae > Atriophallophorus > Atriophallophorus winterbourni. The sequence continues at coordinate 34,079 of JACCGJ010023306.1, forward strand.
AGGCATCCTTTATGGCCGAGCCCTTAGTCTTCCCCGATCAGCATTGTCTCAGCTGGACGGAAGAGGGCTTCTCGATGGCACGCACTTGGCCATCGGTACACCGAACATGCGCGTCGGACCGGGATCCACGGCTGTTCCGTCTTCACAATCAGACACTTTGACTCGGAGGCAAGCCGCGGTCGGATCGGACTCCGATGCAAACGGTGATCATGCATTATTGCCTGACCACTCATTCCGCACGGCTTCTGATTTACCAGGTCCCACCGTTACAGATTCTCGTGAGTGTTTTTCCGTATGCAAAAGGTCCATTTTATATGAGGAGCAATTCCATCACAACTGTTTACCCTTTTGCTTGACGTGCACTCGATTTAATATATGACTCACATTTCAAGGCTTTCACTTCTAACAATTTGTCGTCTATTTCTTGATTTGTGTACGTGGCCAACTGCTTGTTTGTTTCAGTCTTTTGTGCACGGATGTGCAATCGTGTAGCATTTCTGTACTGTGCGGTTAGCATCGTGCTAAATTGATTGGACAACGGTAGTGAGCTCCATGCTGAAACACGCTGGAGTCTCACTACCATTTCTATTTCTATTCCCCCCACATATCTGTCTAGGCCTGGGCAACCTGACAGTATCGTAGCCCACGTGCAGTCTCTGACTATGCGGCACTTTGCCTGGATCAGGATTGTGCTTTCATACCACACTTATTAGTCTTTCGTTGGAATTATAGCTTCATCAGCGGTAAACAAATTTCCGTTGCGCTAAGGTTTGGAATGATTGCACATTCACTTATGAACGACTCCATGGTTATAACGATTTTGATTGTACCACCGTCTTCGATTCGGCGCAGACTATCGCGGCGTGAGATCGAGGCCAAAGCTTGTATTCTGTCTTGACGTTCAGACAATCTTCGAGAGTGCTCGATCTAACACTAAAGACGTCACCCCCCGCATTTCACAATACAAGAGGAAGCCGATTGGTCATGTGTTTGACCTCTTGTGTTGAGGGATTCTCGGGTCAAAGTGATTAACGTTGGGCTGGTTGACCACAGGGGTAAATCGGGACCTGATCGACAATTGTGTGGCGTGACGTGGCTTATATCGCATCGAGTGTCCTCGAAGCATGTGGAAACAGGGAGCGCGATTCTGCCCTGATTGACCTGACGTCATCCCAACCCCCCCACCTCTATATAATATCACTCTTTATCGATTACTCAGTCAAAACACAGTATGCCGCCTTCCAATACGTTTCTATGTTTGCGATTATCTATCGCATTTGCTTCCAGTTGGCTTTAATAAGAGTGTGATATTGAATAATTAGCGGTGATTCTTATCTCCGTAATACGATGGACATAATTTCTTGATGGTATTCGACGTTACTCCAGAGCTGAAATTCCCAATTGATATTTGCCTACTTTTTCTCTTCTTTAAGTTCTGGACCGCAACGACTTAATTCGCAATTACCTTATTCGCCTAAGTTAGGGATATTTTAATCTCTGGTCTATTTTTCAGTCGCTACTTCTGCATTGTCCGTCGACGGTCTCACCGTTGGCTCTGGAGACGATATCACTCTGTCACACCAGCCTTATGTAATCAAATCAGGTACCATGTCTGGTCTGCCACACTCCGTCACCGGTCTTCGACCTGTCGCAGCTAGCCTGAAGCAACGAAGCCTGGGCGCTAGATTCCGGAGTCGTACGCATACGCCACTTCGGCATTTGTCCGACTACGACTCGAATGCCGAGGTTGATCCATATCCCTCGGTTCAAAGTTGGCTTCGTTCTTCCGCTACCCGGAGGCAAACGTCTTTCAAGGTAGGTTCACTATCGCTTTCAAAATAAATTTCGAACGAGGTCATCGCACCATTTTAAACTTACCTCCCGATTCATATTTAATACTTGAAGTGAGTATTTGCGGCACTTTGATATGTGACGTAATGGTGCTTATAGTGGATATGGTTTTCTACATTTGGTCCGGAAATATTTGAAAGGTGGATGTTAAGCTTTTTGCAGTTGCTTTCTTTATAAAACTGAGTGACTTGAGTTTGTAAAACTCTTAACCCTTTCTCGCATTTTTTACTATTTAGCTGCTTTCTTATCCGTATAAAACAACATAGTTTAATCACAATCGTAGGGTTTCGTTTCAACGCTAGCATAAAATATCTACTCTCTTTCGCGCCAGCCTTCGACATTCCTCTTCATTTATATTCTGGCCTGTGGGATGTGATTGTGTCTATCTGTAGATATCGCGGAGTTCGCACTCTGTGTGTTGCTGTATCGACGTCATGTTGTCCTAACGTCGTTACGCTGAAAGATGGCATCTCTCTCTAAATATTCTTTCCAATATTCGTGGTTTAAAAATATACTGACATTCGCATGGCTCACATTTTCTAGCCCGTACATTTAACTTTTTCTGAGAATCACGCTTACATCCTGTGGTTTGGCCATCGCGTGATCAAGCGAGTTGAATGTTTCAAGTATGTCAATTCACGCTTGTTGCGGTATAGAGTGTTGATGAGCGATCTGTATCAATATGTGTCGCGGAATTTTACCTCCAGCTGGTTCTGCCTGAAAGTCGTTTACTGGGACAAGATTTTGGCATCAAAATATAACTCGCAGCTTTCCGATATGGTCTGCATATGATCTCTCCTTGCGAAAGCCGGTCTTTTAGTTTTAAAGTCGGGTGGTGACCAACTTTGCTGAATATTTCATCTGACATTAGTGTGATGCCTCTGTAATGTGTTACGTTGTTGAGATCCTATTTATGTTTTTCCTTTACTTTCCATTGGGCTGAAACTTGTTCTTTCTCTACATCTTGCAGGGTGAGGGAAGCATCTTAATTGATGTATTCATTCCATGTGTATTTATTGTTTTTCCTTTACTAGCTTTAGTATTACTTCCTTGAATGTTGTGTCTTGTCCCATGTGCAGGGTCAAGTAGTCACGTGTAACTCTGGTACAGGATTGTACTTCATAGTTGTTCTCTGGGCTGGTATAATTACTTTCGGATGTTTCGTCACTGAACTAGATGACATCGTCAGCGAAGCTTTTTTCGAAGCAATTTAGCGATGGGGATCCCCGGGTTTTACATGCTGCATGCTTTTCATGCACGCCCTCGCAGTCGGTGTGATTCAATTCGTTCGTAAATTTTATCCAAACAAACGCTGATACATCCGCTACTTGGATGATAGGTTCATGCTTCAGTCTGAGAAGGAGGCAAAAACATGCGACTGCCTTTCGTTTTTCGACGAAAACGCGCGAAAAACAGAATCAGGAAATCAACAGACAAGTATTTGCAGAAAAGGAAGACAAATGGACCGAATTTTGGGCTTCAGAGGCACCTATCTAGTTATAAACACTAGCGAAGGTGCGTCTGAACACTGTTCAATCGTGTGTGGACACTGCAATACGGATGAACTCAGGAAAGAGGAAAATCGTTCGCATCAAACATTTCACAAACCTACTGCGAACATGACAATTTCAACACTTTCTTTCTTACGATAACTCCATTTGGGATTAATGTGGCACAAACCCTCCTCAATATTAGGAAGTCAGCTGGTAAAAATCGAGGATGCGTTTGCCAAAGATGAATGTCACAACCTAGTTGGTGGGAATATCATTCGGACATTATGGAACAAGCCTAGAACCAAAGATACGTGAAGACAACCTCGCTACACGACATCATGAGCAGAACTCGGTAATGCCAATATAAATCAAAGACGAATGGGAATGAAATCGACGCATTCGAGTTTTTCTCGAAGCATGCCACATTCATCTATGAGCGCGTTCATTTGGATAGCACTTACGAACCAAGAAAAACACGCATCCAACGAAGACAAACAATAATCCCAGCAAATCCATTGATATGAGATCGCACGGAGCCGATACAATCGAGTGATCTCCATCGCAATTCTCAATAAGCTGAGTAAAGTTTTGCTACTTGTTTCTTGGTTTGGTAACTCTGATGCATCACACATTCGATAGTCCCTTGTGGCGTGTGATCTTTTACGTCAAACTTGCATTATCGATTGTGTGAATCGGGCTCTCGGTGCCTCTTGTGCATCCATCTACTGCGCTACTTTTTGCTTTTTACTTCACGAAGCAATGTCGGTTGAACTTTGAGCGATTCTCCTCAGTGCTTTCAATTTAGCGTCTGTCCACTAGAACTTTTCCCTCTATGTTAGAAATCACTGGCCCTCTACGCTGCAACTGTTAATTTCCGTGATTTTTGTGACACTGCGATGCGTTCTATATTGCGTGGTACTCCCTTCTTTTTTTCTTCCTCATATCTGTCTAGGCCTGGGCAACTTGACAGTATCTTAGCCCACGTGCAGTCTCTGACTGTACGGCACTTTGCCTTGATCAGGCTTGTGCTTTCATACCATCTATATTGCGTGAGAACGAAAGTTGTCTGTTTCGTATGACGTTTAAATTCATAGCTGTTGAATCCGATGAATGGTTCATGCCATTGAAAACTGACTTTCAGCTGACCGAAGGATGTATGGACGTTTCGTTAACGCTTGTCACTACCTTCTCTCAACATAATCTTATCATGGTTCAGTAACGAAGCTCAACCCCCTCCGTTAGGCCTGTAGGGTTTCTAAATATTTCACACAGCTTGACGATGCATTGCGGACCATGGAGGTAGTAGCATATATTTCCCTATTTTTAATAAGTTATATTTCAACAAAAAACTCGAATTATTTTCCTAGTTGATTGCGTTGTGCATACTTTCACACTACCACCATGCCAGAAGTCATCTTATCGATGAATGTTAGTGCATCCACACCTGCGTTTCTGTGGGTGTTTCCACGAACCAGTTCTCTCACGACTTGAGTCATCTTCCATATTTTATCGCTCCGTGTTTGTGTGCGTGTTTCGATTTGCATATGCAGAGCTTGCTGCTGTAAACCAATTTTGTTCTACCAATCTTCTTTTACACTTGTTGCAACACGGTAATTTGAGTAGAAAATCGATCGTAGCAAGCGGTCTGTGTGTTGCTGGCTGCACATGCAATATATCATAATCGGTTTAACTTTCTCAATCGTATCATTCGTGTATACTTGGAATTACTGTTCTTTATTTTCAACTTGTCGTTTAAGTTTTTACTATATTTCTTCTGAATACGTTACTATAACAACGATATCACCCTTTCCCCATCAGCTACATTATTCACTTTAATGTTGGATGGTTCAGCTGTCAGTTGTTTTGTTCTAATTCCCAGACTTATCCCTATGAGCAATTGAGAGTATCTACCAGACAACTTCCCAAGGGCATTGATCAAACGCGATTGGAGGTATGTTTCCATTTCACTGGTGGTGTATGCAGGCAGTATTGTATGCTATATTTAATATTATATTTTGGTATCATTATCCCTCCGTAGAGGACTAGCCAGCTCAATCGCGGTTACTGCGCAGCTAACACGGTGCTAAATTGGTTTGCCAATTGTGCGGAGCTGCGCGCGGAAACACACTGGAGTGTCACTGTCATCCCCCTTTCTTATATTTGTCTAGGCCTGGGCAACCTGACAGTTATCTTAGCCCACTGCAATCTTATCTGCGCGGCACATGCTTGGACAAGGCTTGTGATTTCCTACATACATACTGAATATTGTTATTTATTCTCGTAATTTACCCCAAAACGCTTCACTTACCTGGATGAATCATTAATCGATCGATGTTGATGCTCACTGGCCTGTGACATTAGTTCTCGCAATTCAGCTAAATCGCATTATTGATACATCATCACCCACCAACCAGCGCGTGAGTACCGCAATTTACAGTTCCAGCTATTCCAAGTCATGCACCTCACCGTGTGTTCTACACAAGTTTGATTATATTTCCTAGCGAGGATCGAGTTCACAACCTCCTTCTAATGGATTTCAGTGAATCTCTCGGTCATATCGCTATCATTCTCATGCGGTGAAAGGACTTGCACTCTAAGGGTTAAATCAGCATGTTTCGTGATCCTTGAACAGGTTTAAGCCCTCCGATCACAAAAGTTGAAGTTTACAAGCGGCAAGGGTACTCGTCGTAAAACACACGGCGTAAATTCACACATGTTCGCTTTAGCAGGTTATGTTGCACGTTTTACAACAGCTTATCCAAATTTCCTATCTGACATTCAGCGTTTCACCCCTGAAAATAAATTTCTCATACTGGCAAACCTTTTAAATGAACACATTTCATACTTCTATGTCACTATTTAACGAGGTGAGCACGGTCATCCTTCCGGATCACTAATCTTCCCAGATAGACCTAAGTCAACCGACCCCGCACCTGCCAATATAAGTTTTAACTGTCAAATCTGTATTGACGCCACATTTCTACTTTCCGTGCGTGCTGTCCCTAAATTTGCCCACTTTACGAATTCCGCCCAAAATCTATTCAAACGATGCCACATGAATGTGCTGCGCAGCTAACACCGGTAATGGAGAAACAGGCTGTTAGCTGACTGCAGTTTTCTCCATTCTTCTAACTGCCTAAGCCCTTTACCACTTGTAAGTTTATCGGTTCGTTTGCAGCCGAGGATTGTTCTGCAATATATATATTCTATGCACAACCTTTTCGATGTAACGAATTGTTGCTATCTCTCTCAATTCCAATCGTCACCGCTAATCTCTCGACTTTGTTAAACCCAGCCATCGCAACCCACGCAACGTATTTTATGGCAACAATGTTGCATAATTGTCAACTCATCATAAACATCGAACATCGTTTAGTTACACTGTCAAGTGGCTGGAAAACCACGTGATCATTACTTGTGTCTAGTTGGTATTGACCATTGCTGTTGTTGGTTTTCTTCGATTGATCTCGAACCTCTATTGTACTTTGATTTTGTGTGGCAATATGTGAGGAACATTCTTTCTCGTTACGTCTTGTTGCTTAGCGCCAATTGCTTGGTGCTAACGTGATCATTTACCTCGGAAAACGGTTTCAGTGTAATTCAGTAAGAGAGCCGTTTCTCAGAGTTGTGGCCAACCGGTATGCGTAAGATATCTTACGCAGTCCATGTTATCTGTTGAGTTTGACAGGCCTGGCCTACAACTTGTGAATAGAGTGATCTGTCGAGCGCTAGTTCTCCCACGAGGTGAGTTCAGTGCCGACGCCTTTATGTATCATGCTTCTCATTTTACCTAGTGTGACAATTGATTACTTTCCGCCTACCTCGCTACAGTCGTGCCTGATATTTTATCATTCAGCCCCGGTGTACGGTTGTGCAATCGTGCAGCAAAATCCCTGCTGTGCGGCTAACACCGTGTTTAATTGATTGGCAACCGGTAGTGAGCTGCATGCGAAAACACGCTTGGTCTCGCTACCATTTCTATTTTCTTTCTTTTGTCTGTTTATACCTGGGCAACCTGACAGTATCTTAGCCCACATACAGTCACTGACTGTGCGGCACTTTGCCTAGCTCAGGCTTGTTCTTTCATACATACACTCAGCCTTGCGTTCTATTAACCTACTACCCATTTTACCAACCAGGAACATTTGACACCTACGGAGTTTGAGGCCATCTTTGGAATGTCCTTGTCCGAATTCAAGCGCCTACCCGAATGGAAGCGAAACGATTTGAAGAAGAAAGTTGACCTCGTCTGATTCCCAACCGGAGTCCGTGTGTTCTCACAGTTTGTTCCATCGCCACTTTGTACATTCTACGTCATCATAGCAAGTCTTATTTTACCACCACGAACTGCTGTCATTGGGCACATGTGATGGTCAATTCATATCGAAATTAAACAGCTCCACCTTGCCATCGATGATTTCACATTTATTTTTGGATGTCCAGATATATCTCTGCGCCTGTGTGTGTGTGTCAGAAAGTGTTCTTCGTCATTTCATGAACCTATTGCTTCACAGTCTTCTTTTTCCCAACAATGCACTGCTTTCATTCTGTTTGCTCTGTGTATTGCCAAGTATTAATCCACACGACTGCTTTGTGTAAAGGTGGTGAGTGGTTTGGCCCAGCTCTTTCGGTGTCTTGTTTCTCAATCTGTTTTCCATTTTTGCGCCAAGTGATTATAATTTGAGTCACGTTGTTGCTCTGTGGTTTCTCTCTTAGTCCCCGCACATATTTGTTATCCATTTTTACGCAGTTATCGAGGAACGATGATTCTTTGAATTCTTGGTTCGTTTTGCGCGCCCCGCCCCGCCCCCTAGGTCCATATGCATTTAACGTGCACTCTGTTATTATCATTTAGATCTTACACGCATGTGGTTAAACATTGAAAATTGCTCACATCCTATTTTATGAACAGGTCCGTCTTGTGTTTTCTTTCATGAAGGGCTGTGCTATTGTGGTGGGGAATCACACTATTTTCGAGTTCAACATTGTCAGACCCTGTTGCTAGATTCTCATATTCAAATTATGAGACATGCGTTTGTAACTGCACACACAGTGTTAAGTTACGCGATTTCGTTAGGTTGCCTTCTGCGCAAACGATTTTCAGCACAGCTACACCGATTGCTCTTTGTGGTGTGATTTTCGGTGCTTATTATCAGCTCAGCTTGATTAGGGTTGAAATTCAATTGGTGATATACTAATGGAACATAGTTTAATGCTGGCCAAATACTAGGGAGCTCAACTTTGTCTTAATCTGGAATCTTTCTGCTTCTGTTGTTTCGGTTGCTGTTCCTACTTCCATGCAGAAATTTGTACCTCACGGATGTGCAATCCTCCAGTGCTTCTATGTTGTATAGTTAACACCGTGCTAAATTGAATTACCAACTGCAGTGAGCTACATGCGGAAACACGCTTGAGTCTCACTGCCATTTCTATTTTCATTCTGATATCTGTCTATGCCTGTCCGTTTTTTGGCCCACGTGCAATCGATGACTGTGCAGCGCTTTAGCTAAATCAGCCTTGTGATTTTGTACCTGGCGTAATCGTTCTCGTTTTAAAAATCGTTTTCACATTGATCTCCATTATTATGTATGGGTTCCGTATCATTCAAGCGCAGTTTTTTCCACAGCCATTTGTTTACCATTTTTCTCCGAAGTGGTCACACGTTTATTCAACATAGTGTTATTTGTACTGTGTTTGTAATCATAGTTGACTGTGACTCGCCACACCGTTTGTGCTACCACATCAAAGGCCTGCCCGCCTTGTATACGTATTTGCGTGTGGTCACGGCCAACTCATGAAATAACGCCGTGGTGGCACAGTGGATGTGATATTCGACTTTCTGCAAGCCGGTCCAGGTTCGAGTACCTTTCGATTTCCGGAAACGTGTCGAACCCAGATCCCCATCATACCCTGGTGTAAAATGGGTACCGACAATAGTTGGGAAAATAATTGCGACAGCCTAGCACCCTGTTCGCGAATGCACATCAACTTTTTGAGCTAAGCGAATTGGTGATGAGCCACAACGAGCGCGCATTTTTTATACAGCTTTTGACTCGTTTATTTCCACCCGTAATGAGCTACAACATGAATGCTTTTAAATGTTCTCATACGATTTTTTCTACCTCCATCTCGCACTTGAGTAAGTGGCGCTAACCGAATTTCAGAGGAAACTGATGCTGGCGACGAGTGTTTCCTGTTTTCTTTAAACTGTGCTCGAAACTTTCTGTATTTGCGGACACTGAATGTATGTGTATATATTTAACACCCATCGTGTTGCCCCTATGTTTTTAACACACCAAGCTTGACGTCTTGGAAATATTGTAAGACATTCTTCATTTGGATTGTTTGCCTTTAGCCCGGTTTACCAGGCGCTCTTGTGTCCCATACCCATATTCTTTCCATCTCTATCTGCGCCCAAGTTTGTTCCAGACCAATAGTTTTTTTGGTGTACTTTTGTTTGCATCAAAGGGTTCCACGTAAGATTTGTCTTGGCTATACTTCGGGTAGGTTTTAGAAGGCATCGAAAATCCAACTCTAGCGACGACGAAGTGGTAAGCTATCCGTGGGTTATTGCCCGATGCGTTCCATAAGTGTTCTGAAGTGCCTATTTGGAAATATCTTTAGCCGTTGGACGACCAACACTATCAACCTTCATGTTTCAGAACCGTACATCGGCACAGGCTTGACCAACTTGTTGGATGCCTTCATTTTAGTAGTGGGATGCTGGATTTCCAACCTGCCATCACCTTTCAAATCGCTTAACTCCAATGGGGTAATTGGTTTCACAGAGTAACCGTTTATATCCTCGGTTATTGCTAACGAGGTTGTCTCTGTTTGTTGAGTTGGACCATGTTGCGCTAAAACTACTATTTACACCACGATTGATTGGGTGCTAATAACGGCAACACAAACTGGTGTTAATATTGCCGAAAGATTGGCACGAAAGCTCAAGCCTGATCCAGACTAAGTCACGCACAGTCAGAGACTGCACTTGGGCGATATTACTGTCAGATTGCCCAGGCCTAGATAGATATGCGAAATAGAGAATAAAGAAAGATTATATGACCATTGTTTTAGAGTGAATTGCGTATGAACGGAATATTTCACACTGCTAATGATCCAAATGTTTCATATTCAATTGAATCTGTCCAATCATATCTCTGCGCATAGTTCAATCGATGCGGTTGCGTGTCTAGGATGGGTCAACTAAATTGCAAAAATTCCACCGGAAACGAACCTAAATAGCAGCAGCCTTTGAAACGGTTGGATAATTTTGCTGATTGTCACGTTGGTTAACCAGCGTTTCAGGCGAAAATAGCTGTCAGCCCAATTGCAGCAGACGATAAAATTGTCATCATTTTGTAACAACTCCGGCTCCATACGGAGATTTAGTTTTTTGGTCATGAAGTTTCGTTTGAAATTTCGGGTTAATCAGACACGTGCTTTTATTGATTAATTCATTGAATATTCCTATTGCAAGAATCCACGAAATCTCAGGTTACCGCTTTCGCCGAATCTGTACAAACGGGTTTAACTGTATATAACTTCATATAAGCTCACGACTAGATAAAGGGTTTGTATTTGCGGGATTATTTATTACTGTTTTTCTTCCAAATGGAAATTAACAGCAATTTTAGTGATTGTTTTCAAGCTATATGATTTCGTAATCAACTCCTGGTTGCATCATCAGACTTACGATCAAGTATCTGCGATTGAAATGCACTCCATAGCCTCGCGTGGTAGAATAATTCGTGTTTAACAAACAACTTTTCGCACATTTGCTGTATTGATGTGAAGCCCATCACGTGCGACCGCAATACGTATGATAATTACAGGACGTTGGCTATTCGTGACTTCTGTCCAAATCAACCAATTTGATATAAAGATCAAGTGTCTTGTGGTGCCATATGGAATCTTGTTGTCCTCCTTCGGTCGATGTAGACCACAAATTTACGTTTTAATCGCATGATTTTATCATGCTGCACTGCTTTTCGAACGACTAAGCAGGCCGATTAGGAAGTAATAATCTATCCCGCAGCGATGAAGAGTACGCGGTCGATCGGTGTCAGTTGCACGCCCGCGGCGCGATCTACGTTTACCAGGCAGGAGCTGTATCTGCTCCCCCAGCTTGCAGGCGACGCTTTACACAATGCCTCTCAAGTAAGCGGTCAAGAGCAAGTTCTTCCCAACTAGTGGGATCAATTCAAAGTGCTTTCATACTTAAGTAATGTGTTGCTCACATCCCCATCCCTTTCATACTTCTATTACAAACTTCTTTGTGCCGCAAGTACGGTCTGCACAATGGTCGATTTCCTGTAGACGTGACCAAGCCAACGTAGGTTGGGCTGACGTAGTAGGGTGAACATGTTCCGTAGAACAAATTTAGAATCATTTCAGCATTTGTCCATCCACGATATGTTCAAGATACAACGGATGCTTCGTAGAGGAAAAGCATTCAGCTTCCGTTCGCGTCTTGCGTGGTTGGTTTAGTTTAGTTCCAGGTATGAATACCAATGTTCACATTTTGCTCGCTGCCCACCAGATGCTGCGATCCACAAAAATTTTAGTCATCCCGGAGCCAACTCAAATGGCAATTTATAAATAGTGACGAAATTAATAGTGATCATAGTACCGTGGTCGAAGTTTAGAAATAAAATCTGGATTCGCATCCGCGCTTATCGCTCTGCCAACCAACGATCGTGATTTGTTATGAATATGAATGAACAGCAAGTGAAAGAGGTGAACTATTCAAAATCATGGAAAACTTGTTGGTGGTGACGATGATAACACATGTCCCCGTCCACCGGGCGTGTTTTGTTGTGTTTGCTGTCGTCAATTATACCGGGATCATATTACCGATAAAATAGTCGGTTAATTAATTTTTCACTACCAACAAACCTTTCGGGAGAGGAGAAGTGTTGACATGTTTACTTCCACCATTTTTCACGAGTTCTGTCCTTCAATCATTATTCGATATCAAGCTTGAACTGTGTCTCAATATGATTATTCGTCCTTATCCCGTTTGAGTGACACGTGCGTTTAATTGTGATTGGTGTATCGTTCCTTGCGTTGCGTTACAATCTAATTTGTCGCATTTGCTGCTCTAGTATGGGTATATCAACACCTTCAAATCTCGACGCTGTTGCACGCTGGTAATAAAGTGTTTGAAAACATGGCGATTCAGATTACTACAATAACCAGTTTCTAAGTGGTCTGACCTGCACCGCTCGTGTATTCATAATACAAAGAAATTTGAGTGCAATCGGTTAGAGTAGATTTTGCGTAACGATTCACTTCTGACACACAAGCTTCGCCAGTCCTAGGGTGATATTCAGGACAGGGAACACGATTATGTAGTAGTCAACCCACCACCACTGATTTGATCTTACCGCTAAACAGCATATAGTACGCGTACAGTGTGTCACGTCTCGTGGGAATGACCAGGATCAGTGGTCGATTTTCCTACTAGTGTGTATCCACATCCATCTAATACAAATCAAGGTCGGTTGACACTACGGCTCACATACGTAAAAGTACATAACTAAGGATAATTAAGGAAGCAGTGGACAACAATTGTGTTAGGACTGAATATTTTCTTCATGATCAAAATGATGGTCCTCTCCTCTCATGTTGCAGATCACTCATTAAAATTACACTTAAGTGGCACATTATCGGGCGAACCTCAGTTGAATCTTCTAGGTTGTCGGAAAGTAATCATCACGTTAATTTCGCTTGATTTAAAATTGAAAAATACATTGAGGTTTTTCACTAATTAATTCATCAATTTTCTGGTTGCACTCATGTCACAGCCTAGACAATTACCACGAGAAACGCTCGTTAAATTATACTCTTGCTGTGACCATTCTACATTCATCACGGTGGTCTGGGGTTTAATAATTGAGTGCCACACCCTTTTCGTACTATTTAACGTCAAAATTTAATTTGGCAAAATTTAATATCACTTCTCCGAGGCCCTATGGTTTAAAGAACGTTTCATGTATTGACTGCCTTTGACACGAACTAATGAACGAAATTTTTAATTGAATTTCTCATTTAACCAATTTTCACTAGCAGGACTGTGTTCATCTAACATAGAGGCCCAATGTGTCGGTACTATGGTCATGATGTTATTGCTTTACACTGCGCGCAATAAACTTGCTAATCTTTAGCAAAAATGATCATTTACATGCATTTCCACAGACACACCTCGACTATTTTCTTGCTGTTTTCACTCATCAGGTATGGACAGTAAGATTAGGATCCGCATGCCCAAACCGGTCGTGGAAATGCATGCAAATTAGCATTTTTGTTCATGTTTATGTGTCTAGCCCCATTATACATGCGTTTGGGTACATGCGATTGACCAGGTTGGCCGTGTCAACTTTATCCAACGGTGGCATACAAGCTCAACCTGTTTTCCTTTCTTCCACTGTTTCAAGTACATGCGGATCCTTATCCTACTGTCCCTACCTGATAAGTGCAAACAGCACGGAACCGGTTGTGTGTGTGATGGAAATGCATGCAAATGAGCATTTTCGTTCATGATCATGGGTTTTGAACACTATCTACGTGTTTGGGTACATGTGATTGAACAGGTTCGTCGTGCAAACTTATCCAACAGTGGCATACAAGCACAACTTGTTTGCTAAACTTTGTTTTCTACGTCCGTTTTCGGCAATTGTGCTAAACATTTGGCAACCTGTACTTGTTAGACCAATCAAGTAATTTTTATGAAAATAAATTGAATAGAAATCTGTAAAAGAAAGTTTGCGTAAACGGTTTGTTGTTCCACCAGATGCTTCGTCAGACTAAATGGGAAAGTTGCTCCGCTCTGGTATACCGATCAATCAATGTTATCCCTTTCTTGTATTGATTCTAATATTAACGCCTTAATAGATGGAAAATTTGACGAAGGTTGGGATACAAACCCGAAAATATATTATCAAACATTGCCGAGCTAATGTTTATCATATCATTATATTGTGAGTATTGCAAGTGGTACATACTTCTAGGTATTTACTACACCATTTTCAGAATTTTGGGAGGTAATATTGATGCTGGCTCACTTCACGTTCACTAATTACACAACATTGGCGCAAGACGTTGAAATATTGCAAATCTATTCTGACTGGCTACAGCATTCGTTACTCAAACTAATGTGTTGTTTCTTGCATACCCTGCATCGTTATGTGCGAAATGACCAGCTTATTTACGTGATCGATCAAACGCTGTCCGAAATAGTTCAAGGCGAGTTGGCGTGACGTTTGTCTTCAAATCGCATTTCGACTCTCCTGGTATGTAGCCAGTGACACCTGGCCGGACAATTAGCTAAATGCGAGACCAAATCACGGCTGGAATGTTGGCATAAAGGTTGTCCGGAATGAGAACAGCTTAAAACGAGGAGGCTAGCCAAATGCCGAACGTGTAGACACGAGATACCTTGTTTGTTCGCAATCATTTTGCAATTATCGCTTGTGTAAGGAGCCGCTCATTTCGCGCTTAGGTTCTCGGTCAATTTGATTGGTATACAACAAAGAAGACGACAAATGTTGATAAACTCTTGCAAACAACGATGCCGAGTTTAAGTAGGATATTATCGCTAAAAGTACTGTGGTGAATATTTGACATCGATTTCTTGCATTTCATCTGAAGAGAATTTACGCGAAATATAGGTGTTCAGCAAATATTTTCGCTGAAACATCCAGTTAAATACAATTTAGGAAGTTTCAGCGTTCTTAAATAAATATTCATTCTTTAGATGAGCAGATACCTACTAGACCACACAATACACGTGTTGGCGAGATATTCAAACAAATATCACCTTTCAAAGGTAAATGTCATCATAGAATTGAGTTGCTTGAGGATCTTCTCAATCTGCCCTACGCTTAGCGACAGTCATTAATCAATGTGGTCTTGTTTATCTTTTGGGATGGATTAAAAACTCGAAAATAACATGTTATTGCACAATATATTGACCGATTTTAAGACGGAACAAATAGCCAGTGCTGTAAAATAAAGTTCTACGCAAACAACTAGTTTTCGCTTCGGGCACCAGGAATTCAACAGACCAAGACAGAATATCGAACACAATTATTGGGGCTCAATCAGCACACCCTCTTGGACTTAATGAAGGCCAGTGCAAAGCCTAAGAATGTCAACTCCCGTAGACGAAGGTGTATCATATGCCAAGCGAGTGAAAGCAATGAAGGTCAGTTCACGATAGATTACGCGATCGTGAAAATTGATTCTTCAGTTGAATATTTTTAATTATCATTCAATATTAGGTATAACTATAAGCTAGAAAAATGTTTATCCGCAACATTTTCGAAGGCCACATTATGGATATCTCTATCTTATCTATTTTGCTGATCGCATTTATACCATTCTTAATGAATCCGACTGATTTAGCGTGGTTTGATGCTGCCCAATTGAACATAAACGTTTTCGATGTTTTATTTTGGGTGATTAGATGTGTGATTTAATCAATTTCCTGAAAATTTTGCATATTTTGTTTTATTACTCAATGCCAAATACTAAGATTCTTAAAAGTTAATTGAGTAATCGATCATCACAAAGTGCAACTTTTAGGTTATTTACAATACTCAGAGTGACGATTTGCAGTTCGATGTAGAATTTCGGAACATTGATGGGATCCGGTTTCAGAATGTGCACAGAATAAGAAAATACCAAACTGACCAAATGTACCGAGCACCGGTAAAATACAGCCGTCAATTGCGACCTGTGAGAATGATAGAGCTCTCATTTTAGCCTTGAGATGTAGAATGATTCTGGTGTGCACATAGGAAATACACACAACGAGCATCATCAATGGCTTGATTAGAACAAGAATCGCGTTGAAAAGGTCATTGAAACAGAAGGGTTTATAAGCTGCGAATTTGAGCTGAGCATTTACCACATGAGGAATTTTAGTGTACTGCATGGTGGCATTCATTTTTCTACTCTCTCTCTAAAGTTACAAAGCATAACTTGGAACGTGTTTTAAAGCTTGAAATTTGTGTCAGTCGCTATTATCCTCAGTACGTCCCTTCCATAGAAGTGTGTGAAACGTACATAAGCGCATCATACACAGGCTGATGAATTTGGTTCAATGTCATTCAATTTGCCTGGAATTGAGTAAATATTTGGTTTTTCACCATACATCTTGAATACCCATAATACTAAAGGCAAGATGCGGTTAAAATGGGGTCATGTTGAGAATTAGTACACTTGCGCCCTGAGAATCTTGCATGCGACTTGTGAAACCAGCACAAGTTAATCAAGTTATTTAACTTAAATTTGATTATTTATTCGCAGCTCCCTCAGTAGCGCGCACCTACTATGAATGCTCACAGGATAGCACACACCTATAGTCAATGTTCATTCTGCACCTAGCACTACTGATGGGATTATTTGGCGCATGCTTTTCAACTATAAGGTGACTCAAACCTTTCACCGTTGCTTGGTAAATGCGTATGATAAAGCTATGCCACCACAGTGTTACCGCAATCATTACAGCAATATAGAATTTTCAAAACAAATGTTCGCTACGCGTTGTCCACTTATTTTAAGATGCGAGCAGCGTTAGTGCTATAAAACATTTAAATAAACATTTTATACAGTATTGATTGGCTATTTATTGCATTTAGCATAAGAATACATGTGATTCTAGCGAGAGTTGATTAGAAAACAGTTTTGGTTTGAGTATGTTCTTCATTTATTCTTTATCTGCTGTACCAAACCGATTCCTTTAACAATTTTGGGGTCTGTACAATGGTAATTTCAAACTAACTGTTCGCTGTAAAGCGATTTCAACCAACATCGTTGTAAACAAATTTTTTAGGTCGCTGGAAAATCTAAGCTTATTGAGGTGGCTCTTTCAGGAAAAAACGATAAAAAGCTCGACGGAAAGAATTGAATCTCGTCACAATCTCTCGAACCTTGATCATTCATCACTTGAATGAAGGGCTTACAGCGTTCAAGGGTCGATTTACGGAAGCAATCTTTATGATTTTCAGATAGAGTAAAAGCTTCATCGGGTTCGATGTGTACTTTTTTGAAAATCGTTTTCAGTTCCTGGGAATAGATTAAATAACGTCAGCTCAAGCTAACCATCTAAGCTCTACTTTAACTTGTTAATTCAATCTGTTTGTATTTTACGATGCTATGCCCCAAGAAACGTTGGCTATACATTAAGGTATGGAAACAAATGTAGTGATATTGGTTTAAGATATTTCATTTAATAATTCTTGTTCTCGTGTGAATAAGATCCATCATTGATGCATAGATTAATGATCCTCCCGCGTTTTGACAGAAGCCGACACATATTGAGATCAAACTCAATTTTGTGTAACTAGTCAACTAACACGTTTAAGCTATCTCCGGTGAATACTTTGTTCTTGCTGGTGGAAAATTCGCATTGTTGTTTTTGACATTTATCCTACGTGTTGTTCGAATATAATCACTGAAAGCACATTTATTTTACGAACATCGCAAGGTTTATGTCGACAGCATGTATTCGAGCTGAAAATTACAGTTTTCCCGAAAAAGGCTTCCGATAGTATAGTTGACGCTTGTTTTTCCGTAATTCAATCATGTTTGCTTACGAATACTTATCACGGAGTAAGATATCCACAAGAGGCTTTAAAACACACCGAAATCAGTATTTTAGTCTACCTGAGACAGTAGTCGACTAGGTTATACTCGGTATCCGAAGAGATTGAAACCGATGGTTGATTGTAAATGGGATATCACAATAAACTATGTTCATTTACCCGATGCAATGTATTCTTCAGGTCGCTAAAAAAATTTTCTCTTCAAGCCAATAAGTCACGTTGGGTGTGCACTAATCTCTAGTTTTATTTGATCGAAACAGTGAAGTTGATATGAGACCCGTCACTAGGAGGGTTGTGGGCTGTTACTATTAATTTTCTGACGGTGTCATTACTCATTTTGCACCTATTCGCAGTAAACACTTGTTTTACAAATGTGCGATTGTATCGTCGAATGAAACTTTATGAACGCAAATATGTAAACCACTGCACTACGGCAGCTGCTCTTGCTGACCGTTGATATTTTATCTACAATAATCGATATCTACTGGTATTACATCACAAGCGAACGATGATTTCAGACTCCACACTGGCTATTCTCTACAACTCGGGAATTAATTTCTATCTCATCATAAAAAGTGATATAACTTACTATGCCATAAAGTAAGGTATTTAATTAGCAAGAGCTTCATACCATATTCATGATCAGCGTGTAGTTGCTCCAAACACTGGAGTTAAAACTGAACAGGTTAAAAGTTTCAAGATTCAAGATTTTATGGTTGAAAAAGCAATTACTTTACAATAACCATGCAGTTGAACTATAGGTACAAGTGTATATGTGTGTAGAAAAATTTTAAAATCAAAATAATTCTGGTAAGGATAGATTATAAATAGTTCGGGGCATAATTTGGATTGGCTCTCAGGAAATCGTCCAGTTTTAATTTAAATATAGAAAAAGTGTTTGAGCTTACCAAATTGGCTGGCAGGGAATTCCAAGCGAAACAAATACGCACAGAATAAAAATACCTGCGGCAGTTCTGATTGGAGTGGGGTATTTCCAACTTGCAGTTGTGACCGCGGTTGTTGCTGGATGTTCGTCGGTGAAATAGTATATCCAAAGGGTGGGAAACACTGTTAAGGATTTTGAATGTGAGGAGGAGGTCGGCTCGCAGTCTCCTTTGTGCAAGTGTCGTCAGCTTCAGTTTACTTAGTCGGTCAGCGAATGGTAGGTTTTCGAGCCCAATGACCAACTTTGAGGCTCTGTGATATATGCGATCCAATAGTGAAATGTCTTTTTGAAGCCATGGGGTCCAGGCTTGTGAAGCGTAATCAATAAGCGGGTGTATGTACGTGTTCATCATCAGAGAAAAACAGCTCTGGGAAAAACGTCCGAATATCCGCCTTAACACACCGAGCATCCGAGACGCGCGTTTGTAAACGGCTTCGCATTGTAGACCATTTTTCAGGCTACCGCAAATCCAGACACCCAGGTCTTTTTCTTGTTTGGTGTACTCCAGGATATTGTTGCCAAGCTTGTATGAATGAGAAAAGCTTAGCACACGACCAATGTGCATGATTTGAGACTTCTGCATGTTTAGCGGTAGGTTATTTTCAGATAACCACATTTGCACAGCATCCAAGTCACTTTGAAGCACACTGCAATCCTCGGCAGTGCTGATTTTTTTCCATATTTTTATGTCATCTGCGAACAGAACCATCTTACTGCCGCGTGGTGTTGGCAGGTCATTCATATAAATCAGAAACAGTATCGGTCCAAGCACGGATCCCTGTGGAACACCGCTAGTGACGTCGATTTCCTTCGATAGTATACCGTCAACTCGAACCCGTATGTGTCTTTTGCTGAGATAGTCTCGCAACAAGTCATACAGTCCTCCAGCAATACCGTGTTTCTTTAGCTTGTTCAGCAGTAAGTTGTGATCAACTCTGTCAAAAGCTTTAGAAATGTCAAGGTAGCATGCATGAATACTGCCTCCAGCGTCCACTACACTAGTCCAGTCGTCCAAACATGTCAGCAAATTAGTTAGACAAGAGCGGTTTCTGCGAAATCCGTGTTGGGCAATTGTCAAGAGTCCGTTCGATTCCAGGTGGCGCACTACTTCTGCAGTGATTATGCGCTCAAAAACCTTTGAAACCGAAGACAGCAATGTCACAGGCCTGTAATTTTTTACTTCAGAACGGCATCCACTTTTGTAAATTGGTGTAATTAGTCCCAGCTTCCAATCAATTGGTACCATTCCAACTTGAAGCAATTCGTTAAACAGACGAGATAAAGGTTCCGAGAGCTGCGCATGACAGCTTTTGAGGAGCTTCGGTGAAATTTCGTCTGGTCCCGGAGATTTCTTTGCGTTTAACTTTCTTAAGTGCTGCGCAACCACCATCGGAGTAATTAATATTTCACTCAGAGTGGGACGATCATAACGAATGCTTGGTTCCTGTTCGTGCTCTGTGGATTTCGGTGCAAATACTCCAGCATAAAAGTCTGCTAACAAATCAGCGGTTTGTTCAACGGATTCAGTGAAGCCGGATGAAGTTCTTAGGGCAAAGACACCTGGTTTGATATTTGTTCTGTCGTTTACAAGTCGATATAAAAGCTTTGGATTCCGATGCATCTGTGAAATCAATTGCGATTGAAAAGCTTGTTTATCGTCTCGAATCAAGCTGATAACTTTATTTCGCAGTCGTGTAAATTGCATCCAAGAATTAGCTGTATTTGTAGTCTTATGAAACTCCCATGCTATTGCCCTTTGCTGCATCCACTTTTTGGTCCTGCTACGTAGCTTAAATTTGTTACATCGATAATTTTTCTTCGGGACGAGGTTTGAATGTTTCTCCAATATAAATTTCAGGTGTTGTAGGAGAGAGTGCCAATGACTGTCTGGATCGGCTTATTCCAACTGTATGAGACTAATGCTTTGAAGCTCTGCAAGAAGGGGTACGGTAGTTTACAGTTAACAGGTGTATATTATGGTGCTCGCTTTCCCTTCCACTTACACACCAAAACCTGTTTCCGGCTGTTTGCCGTCATCAGTTGTTTCGATAATATGAGGATTGGAAGATAATATATGATGAATATTTACAACACAGTGTAGATTGATCGAAAATGACTGTATATTGTCCTGCTATGTAAACAGAAACCATTAATCCAAAAACAACATTTTCAGCTCACAACTGTTCGAAATCTGTTTACAATCTACAAGTTATGATAACATTTATAGGAATATATTTTTATAACAATATGAGTCGGACGCAAGCAAACGGCATCCTTTCAAGGAAGATAAGAGTAGCAAACTATCTACTTTTTACGCATTAATTCAATACATCATTACTAATAATATTATATAAAATATTATATTACTGTATTACTATATCATATTATCATTCTTTCTGTTCATCAGACAGATTTTGAAGCGATTTTCACTAGGATTTTGTGGCATTCAGATCTGTGGTATTTTGAGGTAAAAAATCATTCATTCCCACGCTTCCCACAAATTGGGGAGTTTCGTGTATTCAGTTCGCGTGTTAGTTTTTCAACTTGGACAGATATTTCTTGCCTAAGATCGTCTTCGCTCATTTGTCTTAAATCATCTAGCTAGAGGTAACATGATGCAGAAAGTATAGTAATTAGTAAAAAATTTATATGTCCATGAAATTATCAATACAAAATTGAATTCGGCTTCGTATTGAACAGATTATGAAACCGAGGAAGTTGTGAATCTTAGAAATAAATGTCATGACTAAATCCCAAAAATTACTTGCAAGTTTTGCGCAGCGCTTGACCTTGTTATAATGCAGTGTACCAAGTGAGCTTAGCCTTGTCTGCGTGACTTGGACCTAGATAAGCCCATAACAGTTTGAGATATACCTCACTTACTTGTGAATATTCGCGATTACATTTTGTACAAGGACAAAACTATTTTGGCAAAAATTCATTAATTAATATAATCAACAAACGATTCTTTGAAAATTGGTTTCCATATACTAAGGTAGGCTTTCCGCGTTTAGTCAAATTTATGTAACGTATACAATAGAATGCCGAATCTCTAGGTTCGATGTAATTTTTATCATCGCTGAATTAGGCAAAATGAGATAAGAGAGAATCCACTGTGTATTGTTTTCGGTTGCGAGATGACGTGCTTAATGAATCGTCTATGAAGAGTAAGCTGACATCCGGTTATCAAACCTAAAGGTGTTGATATTTAGCAAACCCTTTATAGGGTAATCAATTTAGAATGGTATGATCTAGACTGTCGCATTGAAGGATTTTAGCCTCTGGTGATATCCTAAAGAACTACATGCATTCAATGGTGGTTTGCAAGCGTACTTAGATTCTATTTGGGGTGTTGAGACAAAATTTAGGAATAGTTTCACTGGAAATTATGCTCATGGTGTTCAATACATAAATAATTTAAGCTTTCATTCTTGAATCTTTTTCTCCTTTTGATTCGTTCCTTCGAAGATCAGCCCATAGACCAATCCGTGAATAAGTAGGTCATGATATTCTGAACATACTATCGAGTATTTTACTAACGGTTCTTCTATTAAAACAGGGAGATTTGCATAAAATGCTTCCATCCACCTGTCACGTATATCCACTGTACTGGTTAGCATTTGTCGTACGGTACATACGGTGAAAGTCGTTTCCGTTTAGCTAACTTTCCGGTTTCCTTGTCTGAGTTGATTTTGTTTGTATGAAGGCTGTTCAATTGATTAACGTAAATAGAAAAATCCCTCTAGGAGATATGGCAAATCGGGGTTTTAAGCCGAAGATCAAATCTGCCGGGAAATTTTCACTATTTTCTCTGTGTACTTCCGATAAAGCACTTTTCGATGGCTAATCAACATCCCTGATTTCCTAGATGAATGTTATCGCGGCGTGATAGTTTGATGAGAGACATTGCTCAAGATGTTTCTCATCGCCAGCTTCGATATAACATGTATGAACGATCACCTGAGTTATTGTGCATTAACTATAAGACAATTCTTCGGACTGATTTATCTCTTCATAATCTTGTACGAGTTGAAATTTTCTTTATAAAGCTTGCCCGGTTGCGTTGGTCTCCGTATAGCGTTTTCAAGTAATTTTGGAATACATTCAGCCTTGGCCGATTGATTCATATCTAATCAGAGATGAAAAGGAATATATCATGAACGTTGTAGGGCTATGATTATATTAACCTTAACCGTGTCAAAGTAAAAACCTAGTCTAGACCCATGCGTCCAATTTAAATTACTGTCACACAAATCTTTTGAAGTAAACTTTTGATAGGTATGTCATCTCAAAAATTGTCAAGTCAGATAGTGAAGATTAAGATTAACTGGTATACATCCTGTGCTAACCTCATGGGAGTTTCGCCGTTCGCAAGGACGATCGAGGCATATAAAGCCTTCGATTTATGTAATAAACTGACGCCTTATATCAGAAGTTTCACACCCAGGTGTTTACCACTCTGATAAAATTATAGGACTGCTAATGAGTCGACAGGCGCCATCAGATTATCTGCACGATCTAGCAACAACCAGCAAACAGTTAACAACTGCATACTTAAGGAACATCATTCTCCAAGTTTAACAGCTTTGAGGCTCATCAGTCTTACCTTGAGATAGTATAGATGAATTAAATTATAAATGGCGTCAAAATACATCTTTTATTTTGTGTGGGATTATTATTAGAAGAAAAGGGCAATGTTTTAGTTGAAAAATTTCGAAATTTCAAGTTAAGCCCAGTGTTGAAACAATAACGAACACTGTAAAAGTTAGACAGAAAAGAAAAATGTTCACAGAAAACATACACTTGATATACACGAGATAAATTAGACCGTGACTGTTCAATAAGCAGTTATCTTTCGCAAATGTAACGAGATGCAAATGGGGAAAATGTCCTCCGATATGATGACATTTAAGGAGATCCTCATGCAGCGGATGGGAATTATCATTGAGGATAGTATTTATGAGCCGATGGCAAAAGGAAAAATGTTGCTTTTACGATTTTTCAATGATACCATCATAAGAAATAAAGCTTGCGCGTGAACTGAACCTGATGCAGCATTTGAGTAACACAAAGTCTTTTGAAAACTAGCAAGTGAACAGTAGAGGATACGAGGTAATATACAAGAGTATATGAAGTGAGAAATTAGCTTAGACTTACGCCAAGATAACGAAGACGATAAGCATATGATAATGTTACTAACTTTATTAAGTAAAGTATCAAGTTGATGGGTCCAAGTAAGTTTGTCGGATATGTTGACGCCTCGATATTTGACGGATTTCCTTCTAGTCAGGTATGTGGACACAATTCTAGATAAAGTAAAATTAGAGAAAATGGAATCACGACGTTCGCCACGCAGATTACTGAACACAAGCTCAGTACATCTTTCTGGATTTAAAGATTGAACACTCTCTTCTGACTAGGTAGTAATTTCATCTAAAGCGGCAGCGAGTTGGTTTGAAGAAATGCTTCCGGGTGCTACACATCTTTTGACTACGTCATCTGCGTATTTCAAAGTGAAAGTTGATAGCGTCTGTGTGAAGCACATCCAGGTATGCTGAAAAGAAGAACGGAGATAGAATAGCTCCTTGAAGAACCACTTTCTCAGTTAGGAGCAAGGCAGAGCGTAGCCTGTTGATTTCAACATATTGAGATCAATCGGAAAAGTATCCATATAGCAATTTACTTATTTTGGCTAGTACGGTTCGTGTTTTGAATAGCTCCGTCATTTGAACACGATCGACAGAGCCGCTCGCTTTAGTTTATTAAGAAAACAAAATTTGACGGTTAATGATTTACTGTCAAGCCCTTCCAGAACTCTGTTAGTTAGACACACAACTGCATCAACGGTAGAGCGTTGCTTTCGGTAAGCCAATTGATGTTCATTTTCCAAGGTTGGTACGTCCTGCAGGCGATCAAGAACTTGGCTTTCCATGATATTTGAAACTTGTGAATAGCAGGCTATTGCGCAAAATTTTCCAGTAGATTTCTTGGGACCGGTGTAACCCTAACAGTTTTCAAACCATTCAAAATAGTCCAAGCAGAAAGAAAACCTTTGAAAATGAAAGCTAGTGGTTTTGGCAATTCATGGACAACATACCTTAAGTACCAATTGAATTACACTGTCTGGGCGAAGTGCTATGTTTACTTTTAACCTACAGAGCCTTATTAAAACATCAATTTCAGATATAGTAAAAACGGCGTGAACATGTGAACATGTGAAAGTTCACTGATTATTATGCACATGTGTTTCACCAGCAAAATCCAGATTAAGTTGATCTAGCGAGCTACTTCTCAACCTGGCCGCAAAGGTTTTTAAAGCCTTCCATAATTGCGTACTGTCTTTTTCACCTATCAGTGAATTTACGTACAGTAGACAAAGACGTTTAATTTCAGATTTTACGGACTTAGTCAGTTCATTGGACAATACCTTATTACGCGCTACAGTAAGCTCGCTCTTTTTGCCTGCACAAATTTTTAGTCAAGTTGACGAGAAATTCTCAGGTCTTATACCGATTGTTTCAACTGAGCAGCAAATGTTGTAACAGAAATTCTGATATTCTGTGCTTACATCGCATTCACACGATACATCACTGTCAGAAAAAACAGTGAAGTTTGTTAAAGAAATAATCGGTTACAGAGACTCAATAATGTCTCGATCGCATCGCCTCCTATTAACTCTTAAGCTGAGTTTTAACGTCAGCTGAACACTTTTAAGACGTTAAAATGTCGACTTAGATAATGTAATGTCAATATAGGCCGGCTGAACACAATTAAACCACTAATTTCACAAAGTTCATTGTGCAGAATAATGCGCTGCCAGAGTTGTCAAATGTAATGTTAAAAAAACCCGTATTCACTTTCATTTCCGTTCGTTATGTATATATCTGTAAAAAACAGTCAAGTATTTGTAAGTTATGAGTACTTTTTATTCAATTTCGTTCCTGAACAAATTTTCCGCCTTCCGCCACACTAAGTTTTCCCGAATTATCTCATAATCCAGTGTAACGGGTTACTAACGAAAGTAATTATTTCGGTAAAACTAGTTCACGGGTAAGATTGATTCTATCTAATTGGGCGTAGAAATCCTCTAGCCGTGGCATTCCTCATATCCTGAAACTAGATTTCTCCTTATCCAGGACAGGGAACGCCAAATTTTGATTGTCTGCGTAAAGTTTTTAAAGTGAACAAATAAACGGTAGCAGGAAAGGTCATTTTCGTATTGTAACATCACAATGTTCGCGAAAAGTGCACTCTACTCGGCACGCGCTGATTGCACTGAATGGTGTCAACCATTCAGGGAAGATGCATTCACATCTGGCATTATTTTTGTATTTCTATAAATCAAACTTGGGAGAATTCTAGCACGGGTCTTACAACAATTCTTTGAGCGTCCATGAGACAAAATTATTTGAACTTCTTTCTGGGGTTCTCAACTTGCTCTTGTGAGTTCGCTGGAACGTATACATTGTTTTCAATGATATTCAACTCTTAATTGTATCGATACTTTCACCTAATTCAGGTACACAATCCTGAATCAGTATTTGAATGCAAGCACAGGGGTGGTGAACTGACATAAATCACCCAAATTTCGGTTCAAGTTTATCAATTTATTAAAACACAGGCATCACCGATTCAATTATAATATATAGTTCCTGAAGTTTATCGACATCATTTAAAAGATAAGACAAGTTTAGGTCATTGGAACTTCTTAGGGAGACACTCGAGCCTATTTCGACGAAAACATTAATATGTCATATAGTTTCTTCTTATTACTCGTATATTTTGTCTATGGCGAAACGGTGAAAAATCACACGAATCAAAATAGTCTGAATCCAATTTACTTCCAAATCATGTCTTGTAAAATTAAAAAGAAATATAACCCGAAGTGAATCGAATGTCAAGTTCTTTCGAGATACAACACACATGCTGTTGTTGGCCTCCGGTCGATGTCGACCATGGATGTACATCACAATCTCATGATTTATTCACGCTCCACATTTTTTCAAGTGACTAAACAGTCCGATTCGGGAGGAACAATCTGTCCAACAGCGCTCGCGTCGATAGTCTGAACTTGGTTGCAGGGCGTCAGTTGCACGTCGGCGGCGTGATCTGCGTTTAGCAGCCAAGAGTTGTATCTGCTCTTCCTCAGCTTGCAGACGACGTTGGATACAATGCCTCCAATGTGAGCAAGTTCTTCCAAACGTATTTGTACCGTAAATGTAGTCTGCCCAATGGTCGACTTCCCGATTTCAATTCACCATAGAGTAGATCTTTCGGAATATGACTATTTTCCGTTCTTTAGAACGGACCAAGCCACCAAGCACATCAGCTTTAGTCAATTTGCTCATCCACGATATGTTCAAGATACGACGGATGCTTCGTAGATGGAAAGCATTCAGTTTCCGTTCAAGTCTTGGTCCAGATTTTACTGCCGTACAGTAAAGCATTTAGTACACACGCGCTTTATACCATCATCTTTGTCTTTACCGTATATATATATATAGAGAGAGAGATTGTATATGTCCGTACTTCGCAATGTACGACTCATATACTAGAAAACAGCGTCGTAATATTGGATAATGCACATTTTTATAAAAGCGCTGCAATTGGTTGCTGAAATCTGCCTAGTGATTTATGTTGATTGGCAAAATTAGAAATTTTTACCTTTGAATTAACCTTCCATATTCAATATTGAAAGTAGATTTCGGTATCCATAATGCGCTAGAAAATAGCCGACATCACGTTCCTGAGTTGAAAATATATTCTAATAAACGGCGCTTTTTTAATTATCAGTATTATATTAAGAACATATATCGGATAAAATCTTTACTGGAATAAAGCATACGATTTGTCTTTAAGGCAAATATTGCATAATCGTATCCATTTAATCTCGTATTTTTTGATCCAATTTTTCCAAAAGAAAATTAATGAGCACATGCACCTTAGATCAGAGAGAAGAAATACGTTACGATATTCAATACCATCTCAAGCTTGATTGTTTACAAAACATTCGAATTTTGTAAATTTTCATTACAACCGATCTTCTCGCCATTATTTTTGTTTTAATTGTAACAAAATGCAGAAAGCACATGGGTAAAATACTTCCCGATCCCAGAGGCAGGCCGCCTATATTGAAATTTCCAAATATTTTGAGTCTTCGAATTCACTTGACAAATCAGAAGCAAATTGAAAATCTCACAGCGAGTGGAGCATACATTGTTAATTCATTGAGAGTACAGATTTTGATTTAACCCATTACATATCTTCAAAATTCTTTTCCTTATTGGTTTAATTAGTTCTTATTTTTATGAGTGCTTCTGGGCTAAGTGAACACGTGATGAAATTTAGAATCTATTGGATTTTCGATTAGTTTCAGTGATTACGTTTCGAGGTCATTTTGTGGAATTTTGCTTTATTTTTAAATCGATTTTTTTCAAAAGTGCATCGCGTTCTACTGGATTTCGATGCACGTGACCGTAAATAAAATCTGCCAAAGTGACACGATTTGAAGCACATGCAAACAAAATTTTGACGAGTCTAAATAAGGTATACCTGAATAACATTTTCATTGAACAGTGATTAAACATTTGCTGTGAATGTGTAGGAATGGATCAAATATTTATCACATGCTACAACTTTTGTCGTCTGCAATTGATGAAATGACAATTCACGTTTGAATATAAAATGATGCGGCATTTCTGACACCGAACCAGTGAATGCATGCGTAATAACATAGGGTCATGTTGGATGATTGCATTATGATTGTGAATAATACAAATAACAAAATACTGCTTTGTCTAAGAATTGTAGAACACAACATTCGGCCTTTGTCTACCTCAAGGATAAGCTTTTTATAGACAGATGCATGGTTATTCTACTGTGCTCATGGTTCTTCATACAGGTGCATACCAAAACATTGTAGCAATCAGCGATGCTAAAGATGAGCGTTGGATGAATATATTGCTAAGAATAATTATTAATCATTTTTATACCCATTCAAAGTTCCTAAGTTTGTCAAACACTTTTATCCGTGAAATCGATTAGAATAGGTTTGGGAC
The DNA here is from genome assembly GCA_013407085.1 of Atriophallophorus winterbourni. NCBI lineage: Eukaryota > Metazoa > Platyhelminthes > Trematoda > Plagiorchiida > Microphallidae > Atriophallophorus > Atriophallophorus winterbourni. The sequence goes on from JACCGJ010023306.1 coordinate 63,039, forward strand.
GGATCGTGTATTCATAATGCAAACAAATTTGAGTGCAATCGGTTAGACTAGATTTTGGGTAACATTTCAATTCTAACACAGAAGCTTCGTCAGACCAAGGGTGATAGTCAGGACAGGGAACATGACTAAGTAACAGTCAACCCACCACCACTGATTTGACCTTACCGCTAAACAGCCTATAATACGCATACAGTGTGTCACGTCTCGTAGGCATGACCAGGAACGGTGGTCGATTTTCCTACTAGTGTGTATCCACATCAATCTAATACAACTGAACACGGTCAATGTTGGTTGACACGGCGGCCCACATGCGTAAAAGTACATAACTAACAGGGTTAAAGTTAAGTTATTTTTGAAAAAAAACAAAAGTCTAATTAACTAGTAGGTATAAGGTGAATAACCACTATTTACTTTCGCATCAATGCAGAGCGCCAGATTGTGGAGATTTCTGCCCAATCCACCTTATTGAGCGTTAGTCAACTAGCCTTTGCAATTTCGACCGCCGCCGCATGTAGGCGTTCGCTATACGGTTTGATACCGCGTCTCAATATTTCCACACTTTCTAGATCGACACTGTGGGCCGTATCTAAAATGTGCTCCACCAAGTCGGAATCAATAATAAGGGATTGATATTCCCTCGCATCCCGTGGCTATCTCTGGACACGCTTTTGGTGTTCCTCGATTCTAGCATGCATTTCTCTGGAAGTCTACCCTATGTGAACACCCGAAGAGTCCTTACAGTTGATTCTGTGGATGCTCTTCGTAACGCTAGATAAAGGTGTCTTATCATTGAGGTGCATCAGAACCAAACGGATAGTTTTCCCTTTCTTATATGTTACGTATCGCTTCAGATGTGCTTTTTACATACAGTATACAAACTGTATCTCGCCAATTTTTTCCGATTTTTCTGACGGCCGCAACGTCGATATAGGCAATGTAGAAATATTGAGACGCGGTATCAAACCGTATAGCGAACGCCTACATGCAGAGGCGGTCGAAATCGACGGTGAATAAGGTGGATGGGCCGGAAATATCCTCAATCTGGCGCTCGGCATTCATGCGAAGGTAAATAGTTGTTCAAAGTAATGTGTTGCTCACCTTATACCTACTAGTTAATTAGATTTTTGTTTATCTTTAAAAATAGCTTGACCTTAGCCCGTTAGTTATGTACTTTAACGCATGTGGGCCGAGGTGTCAACCAACCTTGACCGTGTTCAGTTGTATTAGATTGATGTGGATACACACTAGTAGGAAAATCGACCACCGATCCAGGTCAGGCCTACGAGACGTGACACACCGTGGGCGTATCATAGGCTTTTGGCGGTAAGGTCAAATCAGTGGTGGTGGGTTGACTGTTACTTAGTCATGTTCCCTGTCCTGACTAACACCCTTTTTATGACGAAGCTTGTGTCAGAAGTGATACGTTACCCGAAACCTGCTTTAACCGATTGCACTCAAAATTTTATTCATCCTTTTGTGATTGCAATGCCAACTATCCATGGCCTTACATTAGTTACATAAATTTTAATACAGTCTGGCCTGGGCTAGTATGCCAATTTACCGGAGTCTTCGGTAGGTGACTTGCATGATATAGTTAGTGTTAAAAACAAATGTGGGAGATAAATTATGTGCTACTCACATGCTAACCATCATCTTGTGCCGGAATGTCACCTACTGGGACTTTTCAGAAATTTGTTTTCATGAAGTGAACAAACGAGTTTGAACAATTGATTCAAAGCAACGGCATAACGGGAAAATTTGCTTCCACGCTATTATTGTGTTAAGCCACTTATGGCTATCTACAAAGTCATTGGATTTTTTTCCCTTGAATCTCAAATTGATTCAACAATTTAAAATTTGTTGATGCACCACAATAAATGTTTAATTTACTAATAATACGATTGCCACAAAATAGTTTTCAAAAAATAAGCGGACATCTAAGGTTCGAAATATCAAATCGAAAATGCCTATTCTACGATGATGGGACAGATTTTATTCATGGTATTTCTACTATTTCAATGGTTTAAAAAGCATTCAGTTTAACAGTGACCAAGAGTCGTTGGCCTCCTTCTGTTAAGGTCGACCATGGATGTGCATCTCAATCGCATGATTAATTCATGCTCCACAGCTTTCGAATGACTCAACAGACCGATTCTGGAGGAACAATCTATCCCGCAGCGCTCGCATCGATAGACATTACTCAGACGATCAGGGTCAGTTGTATGGCGGCCGCGTGATCTGCGTTCAGCAGCCAAGAGCTGTATCTGCTCCTCGCCAGTTTGCAGACGACGCTTTATACAATGCCTCGAAGCGGTCAAGAGCAAGTCCTTCCCAATTCGAGGGGTAAATGCCAACGGGTATCATATCTCTCCCACAAACGTCTTTGTATCGCAAGTACTGTCGACTTCCTGATTTCAACTCACCCCAGAGGAGCGGCGCTGTCTTAGTAGGGTGAGCATGCTCCGTAGACCAGCTTTTTAAACCACTTCAGCGCTTAGTCACTATATCCACACATGATATGTAAAGATACGATGGATGCATCAAGAATTCAAGATTTATGATTGCAAAAGCAATTAACTTTACAATAACCATAGAGTCAAACTAATAGGTAACAAAATATAATCGATATATATATGATATATATATATATATATATATATATATATATATATAAAATCGAAATCAATGGGACGATGTTAGTTTATTAATCGCTGGGGGCAAAATTCGGATTAGCTCTCATATAATCGTCAAGTTTCGATTTGTATATAGGTAAAAGCATAGATGAAAAGCATCCAGCTTCTTTTCATGGTGCAGGTTTCATTGCAGTACTGTAAAGCATTTAGTACGCACGCGCTGTATACCATCATCTTTGTCTTTACAGTTTATTGCGGTTACCCTAAACATGAGAGTTCAATCGAAACAAAATGACAGCTGCTCTGCCAATAAGTTTATCAATCCCCGTGTCTAGCCATCGGTTTTCCGCAATTGTTGAACCATAATATGTGAAATGATGCACTGTTTCAAGCTGACAGTTTTCTACAGTGATGATTGGAGGCGATACATTCCCATGACCAAGGACTTTGGTCTTGCTCATGCAGATTGTTAGCCCAAAGTCTTTGAATGCCGACGACAAACAGTCCATTAGCAAATGGAGGTTTTTTGTGAGTGAGCCATATTTACTGCATCGTCGACAAACAGCAGGTTACGGATTAGCACATCCCGTACATTGGTTTGTCCTCTAAACCGGTTCAGGTTGAAAAGCTTGCCATGACATTGCGTGCGTAGGCAAATTCCTTCTGTTTGCGTCTAAATGTGTTGCTTCAGAAGCAGAGTAAACAAAATTCCGAAAAGCCTGGGAACCAGAACACACCCTTATTTGACGCCTCGGTGAATTTAAAAGGCTTCTGAGCTGAAACCGTTAAAATCGACTGATCACTTCAAGCCACAGGGGAACGAAATAATCAGTTTGAGCAGTCTTAAGTGTAGCTTATTAGATCAAGCATTTTGAAAAGTCCTTCTCTGCTTTCGTTAATTAAACCGATGGGTGGTGGCAACTAAAATGCGAACCGAGTTTTAAGCGTACGCTTGAAGTAGATATTATTTGAGAAAAAATCCGGGAACAAATGATTTGATTAGTACATGTTTAATTTAAGCTTGAAACTATGCAAGCGATTTGAATGAGTAGTGATCTACGGTAGAGTGTTTCAGATGCTGACAGGTACACCGACAACATAAAAACACCTTGAATCGTTCAAACAGTAATAGATTACTTGTTAATAGCGTTTCTCTGTGCGTATAAAACTTGTATAGGATGGAACGGCGCACATCGTACTCTGGGTAACAGGATAATAACACTGTCGATCGTGGTGTGTGTGTGTGTGTGTGATAGAAATGCATGCAAATGACCTTTTAAGTTCATGACCATGGGTTTAAACACAGTCTACATGAGTGTGGGCTCATGTGATTGGACAGGTTGGTCGTACCAGCATTATCCAACAGTTGCATACAAGCACAACTTGTTTATGATTCTTCCACAGTTTCAAGCGCATGCGGATCCTGATCCTACTATCCCTACCTGATGAGTGTAAACAGCACGAAACCGGTCGTAGGGTGTGTGTGATGGACATGCATGCAAATGAGCTTTTTCGAACGCTGTTTTACCTTTCGATTTTTCATACTCAATTATTTTGTATGATATCAAGATTAATTCGGGAGAAGTAATACAAACTTTTTGTTTTTCGATAGTTGCAGTATTGCGTAATTCACTTTTAGCATACGTTTTACAACCTACTAATGTATTTCCACAGCACTAATAGATTTTATAACAAAAACATACAATTGACTGAATAATCCAGACATATGAATCGTGTTGTTGAAACCTGGAAATCATTAAATATCATAATGCGTTTGTATGCTACTGTTTGAGAAGATTGATACCACTATCCTGTTCAATCACAAAAGCCCACACGCATGTAGAGAGGATTTGAAGCCATGACCATGAACAAAACGCTCATTTGAATGCATTTCCATCACACAAACATTCCACGACCGGTTTCGTGCTGTTTGCACTCATCAGGTAGTGACTGTAGGATCAGGATCCGCATGCGCTTGAAACAGTTGAAGAATGGTAAACGAGTTGCGCTTGTATGCCACTGTTGGATAAGGTTGGTACGACCAACCTGTTCAATATCATGTATACATTTCTGCATCGCGTGCATTCACTTAACAGATACTTGAAAAAACAGGAAAAAGTTAACGAATGTTTAAGTTATACGCACCAGTTACAAAAAACGACAACCACAATTCGAGCAGATTAGATCTCACACTAATCTATACAGTGTACAACTCAAGATGATTTGACCTTCAATAGTCTATCGTAATGAGGAAGAACACATTTGTTAGTGAAGTGTGAATACTGAGATGTGTACTGCCTACGTATTTAGTTTCTTGCTTCATAAAATAAATGGCTAATTTCGAAAGCTTCCGTCTATTTTTCTCTGTATTTGGGCTCAATTCTGAGCTATTTATTGAAAGTATTATTTCGATTCAGCCACATTTCGTCAAATTTGGCAAGGATTTCGATTTGCGATTTTGCGTCATATCATTCAAAACAACAGGTGTTCACATCCCGCGAAATATTTGGAACATCTCCAGTTGATCACGCAAATCACGTGAAATTCGTCGTGCGGTGTGCGATAGATTAAAGAAATGCGTAGAAAACGTTCAGAAGTCGATTGCGGTAACATCATTTTGAGATACAATTAGTTACATCGATTTTTCGGATGATGGCAGTTAGTTAGTTAAACAAGGAGGGAAAAAATAAATTTCAATATATTACTTATATATTGATGGACTGAAATTCCAAAACGTTGCGATTTTCGTGGTTATAAATGCTAAATAGTTTGGCCGTTGGAAATCCTTACTAACATTTCCACGTCTTTAATTTTATGATCTTGATGCTTTTACCTCAGACCGATTTACGGAAAGATGTTGGATAGTATGACGTATCAAAATGATACGTAAAATACGACGGGTGTGATATATACGAAGACGTCGGGAGGACTGCAATGAAAAGGGCATAAAAGTTGATACTAAAATTCTTGTTACGTAAAGAATGATATTTTAATCTTTGAATTTAATACTAGTGACAGCAACGCAAACATATGATTGTTTATCATAACTTCAGGTGCAGTATTTCAGACATTCCTGTAACAATCGAGCTAATTATACAACGCAGATATTCTGTACTTATCGATGAATTGATGAACAGCACTTAAAGAAAAAAGAACTCTAGATAATGTCTATCGGAATACCTGAATTTAGTTTGCAAGTTTGAACGCCCCTGAGGAGTTTTAGACTGGACAATTCCAGTAGTTGGTTCTGTGATAATGCAATTCTTAGATCTAAATCAAAGAACCTATTTGCCAAGTCCGCACCGCACCCTGAATAATTTATCGCTCTCTTCATCCGGACTTCTCATTTACCTATAATTTTCTGACAGAACGAATAATCAACGTTCTCTCTAAGTTGGGTGACCAAAGTTATGCAAGCCGCATGTTGGAAAATCATTTGACTCCATGCAAATGAATGAACCGTTCCGATCCAAAGGAAAGTTCGGATCAAAATCCACTGTTGAAAAATTAGACATTTTTAACTAACGTCGTGAGTTGGTTTAACGAAACAAGCAAACACATCCGATTGCTCAGAAATTATTTAAATTTTTTACCAATTGTGTTCCTTACAAGTTTTTATGTTAACGTTTTGTAGGATGTCGACCATGGATTTCCATTTCATGTGCACACCTAGGTCAAAATCCACATGACTGCACAATCCATTTAGGGTGTTAAAAACGATCACACAAAGTTCGCAGTGATGAACAGCAACCAAAAACAGCAGCTGCTGTTCCCCAGTATGAAGATTACTATTTGGTTTGGCAACATTTGTTTGATTACCCCAAAGCCACTTCATGCAGTCGAGGCTCACATTTGCACATCCCATCCGAAAGAATGTGCTGATTAGCTCACAGCATTTAAATGTCGTGTAGCCATGATGCAAGGACTCGATGTTTAGTTCCGACTTTCTCTAATCGTTGTGAATGACAGCTGACTTTGCGAAACTGCTGATGTTCAAGATATCATCGCGAAATCCGTGAGGTATCGAGCAGATGTTTCAGGTTTTCTGCTTTTAGGCGGGTTTCTTTGTACTGGCATTGTGTTTCATAATGCAACCAAGGATGATGATAGAGATTGAGGAGGCGGCATTCCATTGAATAAGGACTACTGAGTTCAAAGTTGGCGAAAGCTGTTCGATGATTTAGAACTGTTCAAACACAAGCGAAAGCGACATCGAAAGTTGAGCTTGACTCCGATCGAACCATAGTTTATACCTGGTATCTACTGCTGTTGGTATTTTTACGGAAGTTTAAAAGAGGGTCCTCTACATAAATGCGCGAAGATATACATATGAGCAGTTATTTATCGAGAATCTGGTGTTGTCCATCCAACAAGTGCGCCCCAACAACGCTGTGCCTCAAAACAGGAGTGTGATACAACAATCGATTGAAATATGTTTGAACCGATTGTGTATTCGGAATGCTAAGAAATTTGAGTGAAATCGGTTTAAGCTTCTGATACAGAAGCTTTGTCGAACCAAGGGTGATAGTCAGGATAAGGAACATGACTCAGTAATAGTCATCCCGCCACCTCTTTTTCCACCTCACAGAAAAACAGCCTATAGTAAGCCTAGAAAGCATCACTTCATGTAGGCTTCAAAGTGATTCAAAGTGATTCAAAGTTGTAATGGTCTAAAAAGCATTTAGCTTAACAATAACCATAGGATGGAGTTATGAGATATATACAATAAAAAAGAAGAACAGGAAAACTCATGTAGTGTAAATCGTATCAAAGTTTGGGTTGTCTCTCAAGTGTTTGTCCAAATTAGCTTTAAAAATATCCAGGTTGGATGAGTGTGTAACAGTGGAGGGGAGGGTGTTCCATGTGAAACTTACACGTACAGCATACGAATATCTTCGACAGTTCAGTCTTGAAGTGGGAATAAGCACTGAAAGTTCATGTTTCCGACTGGCACGATGTGGCGAGCGTGTGAAAAGTTTGGCAAGGGATGGTTAGGGACGTGCATAATATTGTACATCAGTATGAGGTCACCTCTTAGTCGACGACAGCGAAAGTCGAAAAGATTGAGACTTCTCAAACGTTCTTCATATGGTTTAGCAGCTAGTCCGGGTACAAGCTTTGTGGTTCGGTGGTAAATACGCTGCAGAAGATTGATGTCTTTCTGAATCCAGGGTGGCCAAGCCTGAACAGCGTACTCCATCGCTGGTCTCAGATAGGTGTTCATGATACGGGGCACCGACTGATTGGAGAATCTGCCGAAAATTCGTCTCAATAACGCCAATACTTGTGACGCCTTTTTGTATGCCGCTTTGCACTGCAGTGAAGTCTTCAGACTTGAACTGGTCCAAACAACCAAATCCTTCTCTTCAGTTGTCCAGACGAGTTGGTGGGACCCAAGAGTGTAGTTGTAATTAACAGTCTTTCCAATGTTTAACGCCTTGCACTTTTGGAAGTTGAATGGTAGTTGGTTTCTCAAAGACCAATCGTGCAATGTGTTTAGATCCTTCTGCAAAGTTTCACAGTCATCATTGGTTCGTATGCTTCTCCAAAGCTTTATATCGTCTGCAAATAACATAATCTTGCATTTAACACGCTCGGGAATGTCGTTTGCGTAGATCAAAAACAAAATCGGTCCGAGGACCGAACCATGGGGCACTCCGCTCGTAATTTTGAATGGTTTCGATAAGGCGCCGTCAACTCTGACTTGGGCACTCCTGTCGCGTAAATAGTTTTCTAGCCAAGCAAGACGTTTTCCTGTTATCCCGCGCAATTCAAGTTTCTGGATTAAAATACTATGATTGACGCGGTCGAAAGCCTTTGACATGTCTAAAAAGCATGCGTGGATGGAGTAACCATTGTCCACACACTCAGTCCAGTCGTTTAAGGTGAGCAAGAGGTTAGATAGACATGAGTGATGTTTCCTGAAACTGTGCTGTTCAGTCGCAAGCAGTCTATTGTTTTCGAGGTGATGGGTGATCTTTTCCGCTACTAAAATCTCTAGCACTTTAGAAATTACTGGCAACAACGTAACTGGTCTATAGTTAGCAGCGTCAGATCGACTCCCGCCCTTGTAGATTGGTGTGATGATGCCAGATTTCCATTCCGCGGGAACGATACTATTTTCGAGCGAAATTTGGAATAATGTGCTGAGTGGACCACACAATGAGGATGCGCATCGTTTGAGGATAAAAGGAGTGATTCCATCTGCTCCTGGTGACTTTGCGGTATTCAAACGAAGAAGTCTGAGCATGACACAGTCATTGTTTATTGAGATTTCATTTAGTATTTCATTGGAAAAGCCAATCGAATGCTGCGTAAGATGCACTGATTCCTCGGGGCAAAAAACTTTGCAGTAGTAGCCTGCAAGAACTTCGGCAGCCTCGAACGCAGTCGTAGTTAGACCATGAGGTGTGCGTAGTGCTGCTTGACCAGGATTATTGGTAGATGAGCCTAAAACGGTGTGTAAGCAATCGATTGGAATATGTTTGGGACCGATCGTGTATTCATAATGCAAAGGAATTTGAGTGCAATCGGTTAGAGCAATTATATAGACAAAAAGAAGGGTTGGCAATGGGTTCACCGATATCTCCCGTACTTGAGAGCATGTATATGGAGCACTTCGTGAACAAAGCCCTTAACAATGAAGGGCTCAAGCCAAAAATGTGGTGGCGCTATGTTTATGACACATTTGTTATCATCAAGCGAGATCAGTTAGAGGCCTTCTTTAAATATTTAAATGAAATAGACCCAGGTATTACTGTCACAAAGGAAGTGGAATCCTGCACAGGCACTCTTCCATTTTTAGACTGTTTAGCACAAAAAGTAGACGGGAAAATAAAAACTTCTGTCTATCGGAAACCTATCGATACAGATGCTGTACTACGATACACTTCCGCTCATCCAAGACAGGTCTTCAGTTCCATAGCTTGTTCCATTTTCCATAAGATAGAACACCTGTGCAGCGACGAAAGGGAGCGAAAACAGGCGCACCGTGAAGCGAGCCAAAGGCTCATAGACCACGGTTATCCAAAAAGTTTTGTAAAACGCCAATTGATGAAAGTAAAATACCTATCCGAAAAATCGGAGAAAAATTGGCGTGATACAGTTTGTATACCGTATGTAAAATGCACATCTGAAGCGATACGTAGAATCTTGAACCAGGCGGCCATACGCGTAACTTATAAGAAAGGGAAAACTATCCGTTCGGTTCTGATGCACCTCAAGGATAAGACGCCTTTATCTAGCGTTACGAACAGTATCTACAGAATCAACTGTAAGGACTGTTCGGGTGTTTACATAGGCCGGACTTCCAGGGAAATTCACACTAAAATCGAAGAACACCGAAAGCGTATCCGGAGACAGCCCCGGGAAGCGAGGGAATATCAATCCCTTATTCGTGATTCCGCCTTGGCGGAGCACTTTTTAGATACGGGCCACAGCGTCGATCTAGACAATGTGGCAATGTTGAGACGCGGTATTAGACCGTATAGCGAACATTTACATGCGGAGGCGGTCGAAATTGCCAAGGCAGGTCGACTGGCGGTCAGTAAGGTGAATGGGGCAGAAATCTCCGCGCTCAGCACTGATGCGAAAGTAAATAATTTTTATTCACTAATCGATTGGAATATGTTTGGAACCGATCGTGTATTCATAATGCAAAGAAAACTACTCTAACCGATTCCACTCAAATGTCTTTGCATTCATTTTTATTCACCTTATACCTACTAGCTAATTAGATTTTTGTTTTTCTTCAAGCAGCTTAACCTTAGCCCCGTTAGTCATGTACTTTTACGTATGTGGGCCGCTGTGTAAACTGACCTTGACCGTGTTCACTTGTATCAGATTGACGTGGATACACACTGTGTGGAAAATTGGCAACTGATCCTTGTCATTCCCACGAGACGTGACACACTGTAGGCGTACTATAGGCTGTTTAGCGGTAAGTTCAAATAAGTGGTGGTGGGTTGACTGCTACTTAATGATGTTCTCTGTTTTGATAATCACCTTTGGTCGGATGAAGCTTCTGTGTCAGAAGTGAAACGTTACCCAAAAACTACTTTAACCGATTGCACTCAAATTCCTTTGCATTGTTGTGTGTATGCACATTAATCTATTACAAGTGCACACGGTCAATATCGTTTGACACTGTGGTCCACATGCCTAAAAGTACATAACTAATGCTATTAAGGCAAAACAATTATAGAAAGAAAAGAAAAAGAAAAAGAAAAGAAAATCAACTTTTGATGCCATAACCATATTAAAGATTTCCTCAGTTAACTGCCTTCTTCAAACTACGAGCTCCATCTACTTGAAACGGCCTTGTATTGAGGCGCCAGTCTCAAAATTTCGCTCATTCCCTTTCAGTAGATGTAGTTCCACCGGTCATTACAAGACCGCGCGTGCAGTCCACGATCTGGACATATATTTGTCAAAAACTATTTGAGACGCACTCATTTGGAGCACTTTTGTAAATCGAAGCATATCTCAAGAACGACTCGCTGTGACAGCTGCATAGCGACAATTACCTAGGAGACCTACGTTTTCACGTTATTCTCGAGAGTTGTTAATCCACAAAGATGAAATAGGTACTAACACTAGCCAGCTGTCCAAAAGATCGTTATCAGTATTTTCTCCCGACGATGACTACTCGATCGGTATCAGGCATCCTTAAATATTACTGCACGTCGACATGCATGATTATTGCAAAGCGAACGAGAAATATCTTTTTGGTCAGTATTGTTTTTTTAATGTTAAAGTACCCATTTAGTGGCAAACCATTTTAAGTTTTTGCAGTTGTTTTTTATTTCTGCTTTAGTGAAAAGTTGTACTCGTGCCACATTGAATGTCTGACTGAAGTAAATTAGGTAATTTTTTGACAATCGTGACTTCGTGACCGTTGGAAAGATAAACGAGGCTAACTCTGTTCATTAGCATACGGTACAAATCTGAATGCGGTGAAACGCAGGGCTTGAATAAAATAACCACATTTGCTAGCAACAGTTCGTTTGTACATGAAAAAACATGCAACGCAAATAATAAAAGAAATTTTAATACGCCGGTTAAAGCAGATTTTGGATAATGCTTCGCTCCTGAAACAGAAACAGAGTGATACTCATAAATGAGAAATCGACTAAGTACCATTCCATCCCCTCCGGATTTGACCCTGCCCTTAAGCAGTCTATAGTACGCTAGGCGAGTGTCAGCTCCAGTATAATTTGGCCGATTTGCATCCCCGAGTCAGATTGGCCATACAATTGAACAAGTTAAAGAAAACCGCGGTGTTTCAAGTCACTAAGACTAAGCCATGATCATTTGACATATTTGTTCATACAGGTGAGCGCTGGCCAAGTGTGAGACCTGTTCGCCACTAAAAGTGTATGACACACTGAGTGAAAATTGGGGATATATCAAATTCCAATTAGTGAAAATACAATTTATCCAATTAACGTTGTCAACAGTTTTCTCAACTTCGATGATCGATAGAATTTTTGTATCATGGCATATTGATACATTGCATCTGTCAATTAATACGATTTTACTTTGTTTGACATATGAAAAGATTTATGCTTCTCTTTCCTGTTAGAAAAACGTAGAAATCTAGTTAATTCCTCAGTAATCGTTTATTGAAAAATTGTAAAATTAAATTTCAAGCTAATTGGCTCAATAATCAGCCTATTTTAGAATAGACAAAAGAACTAAAAGCTTGGCATTTACTTGATGACTAGTAAAAACATTATTTTCCAAAACGTGTGCAAATCAACATCGAGGCATCTTTATAGTCTCCATTTAAGCACAACAGCTAGTTTAGAGCAACTTAGATAACTGTGGCCAAGAAACTAAAAACTTTTCAAATGATTTTCACAGAAACCGCAAAACTAGATAAGAGATTCAACAATGTATGGTAGAAAATGCTTGTAGCTGTACAACACACAAGGATATTCGTATAATGGACAGTAAATATATATAAACACAATTGGGGCACTAGGAAGATCGACGTTTTTGTAGTTCGTAAAAAGTCAAGTATTGTCTCGGTAGGATGAAGACATATTCGTTAGGATAAACGTCGTGTGAAGTTGCTCAATTAAATTATATAAACGGGATGTAGGATGGAATTGTTGCGCATAAATATACCCAGTTTGTTCCTAAAAATCCTTCCACTAGATGATTGTACAACATCTGACGGTAGGTAGCTCCATAAAAAACGCACAACGAATAGAAGGACCGACGGTAGTTCCGGTGAGAATGTGGAATATCAAATGCCAGCGGGTGAGTACGTGTTGTATGGCTTGAGCGGAAGCGAAATAGATGCCTCAGAGGGTGTATCTTTGAGTTCATTATTTTATAAGTTAGGATTAGATCCAATTAAACCCGTCTGCGAGGCAGTGTATCCAAATTAAAATGCACAAGTCGATCTTCATATGGTAGGCTGCGGGGACAACCAGCCAATTTGGTTGCTCTTTGATAAATCCTCCCGAGCAGCCTGATGTCCGTTTATAGCCATGGTGCCCTCGCTTGCACTGAGGAATTCATCACTGGGTTAATATGCGTATTTATGAGCATAGGGAAAGTTTCACGGGGAAAAAGTCCAAAAATCCACCGGAGCATAATTGCATGCGGTTAGCTCGGTTGTACACGGCTTCGCATTGCATGCTGTTCTTCAGGTCTCCACTACACATACGCCGAGGTCCTTATCTTTTATCGTTCATTCCAGCTGTTGCAATTCAAGGTTGTGTAGAATGGGGATTTTTTATCGATTCGCAACATTTTGCACTTTCTGGAGTTTATTGAAAGCTTGTTCCAGTCTGAAAAGCTGCTCAATAAATTCAATCGCTTTACGTGCGCAAACAGTCCTCGCTTGATGTGATTCGCATCCAAAGTTAGTATTGTTTGGAATATTTGTAGCTCGGGTCGTTTTTGTAGCTTACTTGAATTTGTTCTCCGAGCTTGTTGAGTTTGCATCGGACGTTTCGTTGCCAGACTAGGCAATATCTTCAGCAATTGTTTGCAAATTGACTGCTCGGAGTGGCACTGATGATGGTATTTGGCCGGCCGACCACTGGTCACGTGATCGCTTGTGATTGATTGATTGATTGGCCGGCTTTTCGGTTCTTCGTCTCAGTCGCATCCGTGCGTAGATGTCGTCCAAGCTCACGTGTTCGTTGATCGATCGTTCACCGGAGTGCCAGGCTTCGATTAACTCTCGTGCTGCTTTGTTATTAGCTCGGCCCAAGATGTGGCAGTTATGCCAGTCCATCTCGCATCCAAAGTGTAGCATCTTCTGCAAAAAGAACAATTTTGGCTGTGACAAGTTTCGGAAGGTCGTTGATGTAAACCAAATTGAGAACGGGACCACGTACCGAACATGTAAGATACCGCTCGTGGCTTCGATATCCCTAGACATCACTCCATCGATATGCACAGCTGCCTTGCGATCGAAAAGGTATCTTCTCAGCCAAGTGAGAAGGCACACATTAATACAAACCTCCTGCAACTTTCTCAGGAATATAGAATTATCCACGCGATCAAACGCCTTTGATATGTCCAAATAGCACGCATGTACGCAACCACACTCATCCACTGACTGCGTCGAGTCGTCCATTGTCTCCAGTAGGTTAGTTAAACAAGAACGAGAATTCCGCAATCCATGTTGCTCTCTGGACAACAAGTTTTAGGTTTCGAGATGACTCATAATGCTCTCGCACACAATAGGCTTCATAACTTTTGAGATCACTGGAAGGAGTGTAATGTGGCAGTAATTTGCTGGGTCAGACCGCGTTCTACCTTCGTTAATGGGTGTTATGATTCCTCTCTTAAGTCAATCAATACAACACCCTCCCTCAAAAGCTGATTAAATGAATCACAAAATGGTTCACAGAATTGACTGTCGCATAACTTTAGGATTGCAGTTGTGAACGCGTTAGTTCCAAGGGGTTTGTTGATATTCAAGCTGCGTAGGTGGTGCTGCACTATTTCAGAATGGAGGCATATATCCCATATAGTCTCTGGCACAATTGTTGCTGACAATTCCGTTGGTAGTAATGCATCCTTTTGGTTGGAAACTGGTGAATAAAAACTGGCTAGAGCTTTAGCAGTTACCAGGACAGAATCAGTTAATCCGTTATATGCCATGAGGAGTAAAACACCGGGTTTCAGCTTCGTAGTGTCGTTACCAGTTCGATGAAACAGTTTGAGATTACAATGCATTCTTACTGCCAGCGGAAGCGGGTAATATTGTTTATCCTCACGGATGAGATTTGTGACTTGATTCCGAAATTCACCGAAGTTTGTCTAGTTCGATTCTGTTTTGGCGACCATATGAATAGCTCATGTGAAATATCGCCTTCTCTACTATTTTCCAGTGCGACTTCAAATTCTGAAATGGGGTCTTTTTCTCCTTATGGACATAAATAGAATTTAAATGTATTTTGTTGGTGATGTAATCTGTCAGGGTTGCACGATACGAGTTCGAGTCACTGGAATTTATATTATATTCATTGAAAGCCCCATGTATTTCTATCATATCAATGTAATCCACTTTTCTTATTAGTTTTGTTTGCTTTATCACTCTACTAGCGTTGCACATGTTTTGAAAAAGTAGACCGAGGTGGTCGCTTCGACCCAGCGCACGGTGATACTGAAAATCTTCAACGGCCGTAGCTTCAGAGGTTGAGAGTAGGTCTAGAACAGATGTCTTTCGCAAATTTCGTTGTCGAGTACATACTAAAACATGATTATACAAGGGGATGTAATCGAACAGTTCGCAAAATTTGTAGTCTAGTGATCGGGGTGGATGATCTGCTCGGTTATATAGTTGAGGCAGATTGAAGTCTCTCATAATCAATAATTGCGAATTGCGCTATTTTTCAACGTACTTCTTTGCTTTCAAGAGTATTTCGTTGTGTGCATCCGATGATGTTAAAAGCTAAACTACACCAACGATGCAACTGTCGCCTCGGTCGAACTTCAAGTTACACCATATACTGTATTCCAGATCGTGAGCAGTGCATGTAACTACCGTGCTGTATAAACGTTTGTGGTGGTAAACAGCTACTTCACCAGCTGTTCTTAAGCGGTCTCTCCGATACAGGGTCATGTTTAGAATAGAGAGCTCACGATCACTCATATGAGGTTGGAACCATGTCTTAGTTATTGTAATGACGTAGAGCGCTCGTTAAGAAGGACAGGCGCGTTCAATATCAACTGACGCACCACCACCCCTACGTGCCGTATAATCCCTCAATTAAACGCCAACTGGAACGGGTTAAATACCCAGCACCCAAAACGGAATAAGTTTGGCGTGCAACAGTTTCTATACCTTACGTTAAGGAAGCGTCAGAGGGGATAAGTCGAATCTTGAATAACGCAGGTATACGAGTAACGTATAAAATGGGTAGAACGCTCCGTTCCTTATTAACGCATCTCAAGGATAAAACACATTCAGGCTCCGCGACGAATTGCGTATATAAAATCAACTATAAGGGTTGCTCGGGAGTATATATCGGGCAAACATCCAGAGAACTCAGTACTAGGATAAGTGAACACAAAAATCGAATTGGTAAGCAGCCACGCAATTCCAGTGAATATCAGTCACTGATAAGAGATTCAGCACTAGCTGAACACGTGCTGGACACAGGTCACAGCGTTGATCTTGACAACGTAAAAGTGATAAGGCGGGGAATAAAACCATACATTGAACGACTTCATGCTGAGGCGGTTGAGATAACAAAGGCCGGTAAGAATGCAGTCAATAAGGTGGATGGGGCTGATATCTCCACAATCTGGCTTCCGGTTCTGTAGCGGATAAACATTAACATGCGTGACCCCTAGTGCGCGCACCGAGCTAATCTGTCAGCAGATGTCATTCACACCTGACAAGACTAAAACAATTAAGGGATTATACGGCACGTAGGGGTGGTGGTGCGTCAGTTGATATTGAACGCGCCTGTCCTTCTTAACGAGCGCAGAACACACCATGGACTGTGCATCTCTTAACCAGGTCATGATTGGTCAGGTGAATGTAGTTTAAGCTTGATCTCTGTTCGTACTGACACCCTTCGTCTGACGAAGCTTCTGTGTCAGAAGCGAAACGTTACCAATAAACTACTCTCACCGATTAATTGCAAACTTTATTTTTTCATGATTATGATTCCCCGATCGGTCAAAAACATTTTCCATTACATTGCTGACGTAGAGCGAGTGTTGATTACAAATATCCTTCATTTCAGCTAGTTTGTTTACCAGGCACTGTGCGTTTGTATATAGGCAATTTATTGTGGTTTTCGTTGAGTGTGATGGAGATGAAAGCCCGTCTATTTGTCCGACCATTGGAATGTCGGAAATGGGTAATTTTCGGTATTGCCACATTATTTCTAATCCGAGTCACGTCTGGCTGCTAAAGCCGTGGTTCATTTAGCGCTTTGGGTGTAGAAAGTCTGGGGTCACTCACTCTGACATCCGTCAAAAGATTCCTATGATTTGCGTTCCAGTTGGCATTAATTGATTCCACCATATTTCTCGTTAAAAATGTTATATTTAGAGGTTTTGGCCTGTCGCCTTTATAGTTTGGTGACCGAAATATCCTAAACGTGCTCATCACGACTAACTTGCGAGCTTGGAGGCTGTTGGCAATGTATAGCAACTGTTTGTCATCGTGGTGCTGTATTTCACTACCCGAAGCAGTGTTGGTGTGCTCGGAAACATCAAGAAGAACCACACTACGATGGCCAGATTTATCCCGATTGTGTAAATTAACCTTTATCTCCCACGACGTAATATCACCATGCATTCGACATTTATTCTATGGATAGCAAAGAAGAGTTTAGATGAACGTCTTCCGTCTATTTCCTGTTTTCGAGAGTTATCCTCATTAAACGCGGTTCGTCAAGATGAGGAGAATTGGGGCGTCGACTTACGCTGCTTATTGAATCGGGCATCATCGAGCTCATATCAATCATTGAGCACAGTTGGTATCATTGCTAAATGCCGTGGGTTCGTCTACTTGAGAAAAGTGTCCCGGTTGTTTCAGGCACATAAGTGCAAATTATACTGAGGATGTCCAGATTTGTTTTCACTTCAATATTATTTTTTGGGGTAGCGGAATTCTGCTGCTGGACAGCCGGTAGACGCCCATGTGGCTTTTCAATCTGACTAACGCCTGAGTCGCAGCAAGCGACGGAGACATTCAAATGACCTTTCTCTGACCAGGGTTTCAATAAGTGACTTAATGTTTTCATGAAACAGTCTGAAACGAATCCTTATATTGACCTGCTGACTACCACAATTAATACCAAATTTCCTTATTAAATAATTTTAAAAAAACGTTTTTCCGACAAGTAAATTGTTATTTTTCATCCACTGACTTCAACTACTAGAAGCAATCCAAACAACACAAGATTTACGTTAGAATATCGTTTAGTAATATCATATTTCGTTTTACCAATCACCTCTAGCTGTGGCCTCGGAGTTGAAAACTACTGATCTTTGATGCGCGTTTGACAATGAAACAACACCAAAGCACCAAACGAATTTTTGGAGAACTTGAAAATTTTGAACGTTCATTTTGTTTAATTTAAACTAACCTATAAGCTCAGATGTTCATTTGGTTTAAGACGAAAATATTTCGGAAATACAGTTTGCTTACTAATATATTTTAAAACATATTCTCAGTAATTAACCCCAAAGGGGAAAATTTTCCAGAGACTGTCAATCAAAAACAGCGTCGAAATTCGTGCCTAGATTACTCGGCAAACACCCGATCACTTATTGACAGCATCTTGTTAAACTATTTCAATGTACTAGGAAAAATATCTGCCAACCTGGAGGACAAACGTTAAATATACCATCAGGCTTATATTCGTAAGTGCAATAACAATGAAATGAGATGCGGAAATAATGAAAAAAACAATTGCCGTGAAAGTTTTCCATTGAATTAATTCTATCAAAAACAAAGTAACCTGTTGCTCACATCCCCCTTATTTACACTACACTATCGGTTTCTGGCTGTTTGCCGTCATTAGGTGAAGACAGTGAGATTAGGTGAGCAACACATCACGTTGGTCATCCATGAGCGCCTTGAGTGCGTGACTAGGAATCACTATGGCATTCTGGGTTTGAACACCGTGGTTCGTTGTATGAACCCTATGTAACGGTGGCATTCAAGTATGTCTATTCTATCAAAAACAGTTTGTCTAATTATTGAAGTTTATTCCGGTGAATATCCCACTAATGTTTTAAAGAAAAATTTGTGTTCACTAAGATTACTTGTTCAATCATAAACTTTGATAGAAACACGTAAAGTTAAGAGTTATTTTTGACTCTGTGACTTCTTTAGAAGGTTAATAAGAAAGTAAATATTTTAAAACTATCGAGTACGGGTCAGTTTTCTGACGTTTTGCATTAGGAGATCGTAAACAAATTTTAAGGTTAATTACTCAAGATTTTATAGTTAATGAAAACTGAACAATTTACAGATCATTACGGGTTTATAGCATGCAATATTATTGCGAGAAACAACCTATCCAGGATGTGGAATTAACGACAAAGTCAGCATTAAGAAGGTTCTAAAACAAGTAAGTATATAACAATGCACGACCACTTTGCGTTAAATTGTTTACAGCTTGCCTTACTTGTAATTTGTGTCGGCAAACATTTCAAAAAGAATAACACGGGCGGAGAATAACAAATTACAACGACCTCTTATTTGGTAATGCTTTATTGCAAACGAATTGGCATGTCTGTGTGTGATTCGCGAATGTTTTTCGTAACAAGTGACTAAATGGGTGATCGTCATTTTAAAATTTTTATAACCGGGTCAGTTTACTGGCCATCCACTTCTGCGCTTAATGTGTTTGGAAATTTGGGAGATATCTGTTCGTTTGACCCCAATATTGCCTGCAAATTGATTTCAACGTACATCCGTCCTCATGTTGAATATGCTATACCGGCATGGGATCCTTGGTTGAAAAAAGATATTCTGCTATTAGAAACTCCACAGCGCAGAGCGACAAAACTCGTCCTGGGACTATCAAATTATCCATACGAAACGCGACTTAAATTGTTGAATTTGCATTCGGCTGAATACAGACGGAAACGAGGAGCACTTATATTCATTTGGACAGTGCTTAATCAAACAAATCATCCTTGCGATCATTTGTTTCATCTTTCCCATAACACACATCTGCGAGGTCACCAATTAAAACTTTACCAACAGCATAGCAGGTTGAACTGCCGCAAATATGCATTTTCCGTTCGCAATGTGCAACTGGGGAACAGTTTACCTACTCATGTGGTACAATCTGGAACTGTTGAAGTTTTCAAAAAATCACTAGATATCCAAATGGAAAAGTATGTTTTTTGTGTTTGACAATAATCTAACAATATTTTGATATTTTTTACCATCCGACCCGATGTACAATTTTGTGGGTCTTGTAAAGCATAGCTTTTTACCTGCATATAATCTATGAATAAATCTATGAATAAATCACTCTGGACAATTGGAAAACGTTTCTTGACCGAGGATACTCCGTTACGAAGTGGTAAAATGCAAGATGACTCTTTTTGCTGATCACATAAAATTATGGAAACAAATCCGCTCCATTGAAGATTGTTTGATGGTGGAAAAAGATTTGGATGCCCTTCATCGCTGGTCTCAACTAAATGAGATGCGTTTCAACAGTGTTACAAGTGTTACAACTTGGCCTGCAATACAAGCATACATATCATCGTGGTCGTGAAAAACTGACTTGGACCACCGCTGAGAAGTATCTTGGTATTTAGATTACTAAGAAACTGAAATCGAATAGGCATTTTCAGGGAGTCTTCAAAAGAGCATTCGGTATCTTGGGAATCCTAAGGAGAATATTTAAGCGATTCTCCCCTAAAACGCTCCCCCACGTTATAAATACTTACATCCATCCAACGATAGAATACATGATAATAGTTTGGACAACGTGGCTGCGAAAAGACATTGGGTTGATAAATAGAATCTATCACCAAGTGACGAAGCTAGTTGATGGGATTTAGCACGTCTAATACCAAGGGCGAATGGCGATGCTGGGATTGACTGATTTTACACAATGGCGAGTAAGGAAAGTATGAGTAAGTATGATCCTGAACTATAAAACAGAAGTCACTTTCCCTAAGAATAAACGGAGTCATTCAAATTACCGCGTTATACCGCACTCAAGACTCGATTGCAGACGTCATCTCTTCTCAGTGTGTATTTTCTTTCTGTGGAATTCACTACCACGAGATATTGTGAACGCTACCGCGATCCGTGTTTTCAAATCAAAACTAAATGCTTATACCGAAGCTTATTCCACCATTGGCCATGAATATTGACCCTCCATGAACGCACACAAAGCAAACACCTCCATGGAATTTTGATTGCATCCAAAGGTACATGCAAAGCAATCGCTTTTATCGCGATTACTAGATATATGTAACAAGATAACATTTCTTAGATACGATTTCAAAGGTTTGTACAATCAGTTACATGAGAAATTTTATTACGCTAAATTCCACAGTGATGTGCTACTAAGTAACTTGGCAACACTTTTGCGTCTCTGTGAATTGGTTGGGTAAATGTAGCATCGGCACATTCGCAAATCGAAATTTATGCTCAACATTCTGTTGTCACTTTTACCAGTTTCACTATTACTTTTTAGGTATTATTGTAACACATTTACAAGTTTTGCACGGACAAAAAGTTTCTGATCTCAAATGATTTTCTGGAAATTCCTCAATTCAAAACAAATTCAATGCCGCTCATAAGTACCGCTGTCGGAGTAAAGTTAACGTGAAGAAGAAGAAGAAGAAGACGAAGAAGAAGATGAAAATTACTTTATATGTGCACACGAATTTTCCAGAATAAAAGTAATTCAAACACAAAAAAATCATTTCCGAAAACGCTACTTATAAAGGAAATGATGATTCAATGTCGAAATTCACAATGTCAGTCGCTTCTTCAGATCAAGAATAACTTTCGATTGATCAGCTAAATGACGGGCAAGGTAATGGACAAAAGAATTCCTGAATTTTTCAGTTCTCGGATAATTAACAAGGTATTGACTTCGCGTAGTTGAGAACGATTTGCAAGCCATGAGGTTCTCATGCAATTGGTGTACATTATCGGAAGATATGATTCCTACCAATCTGCCACAATCACGAAATATCGTTCGACGAGCATATCTCGAATTAACTCCATAGAGACACAGCTCAGTTGTGCGATAACCTTAATAACCCTGAGGAAATCCTCTTTAATTAGACCGGGAAAAATTATAAGGGATAGATAGAGGAAGTCGGGAACAATGTAGGAATAAAACAAAATGTCGTAATATATCAGGTGGGACGATTAGGGAACGGAGGCGTAGGGCATAGAAAGATAGCCTTTGAACCTTGAAGAATAGTGCTTTCACATGATTAGTCCATTTGAGACTTTGTGATAAGGTAACGCTGATATACTTGAGATAATATCTATTAAACTCGGAGCTATTAAAGGAAACCAGAAGTAGGGTTTGACGTCGCTGAGCTGCAAAGTTGGTATAGATCAACTCGTTACATTTTTGAGGATTTAACGATAAGCCGAGTGAGGATGACCACTGGCCAATTTTATTGATAATAGATTCTGAAGCGGTCAACACGTCTATGGTGGTCAAAAACAACAGCAAAGTCATCAATGTATTTGGTAGGCCAGCGTTTTAGTA
Source organism: Atriophallophorus winterbourni (assembly GCA_013407085.1). Taxonomy (NCBI): domain Eukaryota; kingdom Metazoa; phylum Platyhelminthes; class Trematoda; order Plagiorchiida; family Microphallidae; genus Atriophallophorus; species Atriophallophorus winterbourni. The sequence goes on from JACCGJ010023306.1 coordinate 85,375, forward strand.
AATGTTACTATACTATTGTGTTACTCCAAATTGTGACCAAGAGATTACAATTTTTGGTCCGAAAGAAAACAATTAGCTATACTTTCTAAACTCCATAAGTGGCCAATTACGTCAATAAAATTTCGATTATGCGTGCTCTTCACACTATTTTTCTCTTCCGTAACACTTTTCGTAATTTCACCAAAAAGCTGACTTGCGCGATAAATGTTTTGCCAATCAATCATCGACCCTAGAGTCTAATGAAGGACATCCACCATTGTGTTATTGAAACATGCGTAAACATGTGCAAGTTCAAGGTGAAGATGTATATAAGGATGATATTCTACTCATTGCTTCAACCGAGCCGGCCTAATCCTAACATACCGAATAATCCATAGGGCCGCCACTCACACAGACACCTTTTTAATTTTGGTTCAAATCTCCCGACCCGCCGTCACAACCTAAAACTTCAAATCCCACACTTCATCCCAAGCTTGGACGCCATGGATTGAAAAAAACATCTCGCTCCTCGAACGAATTTATCACAAGGCAACCAAAATGGTTACAGGATTGAATAATTTACCCTTTGAGCAGCGACTGACCAGACTTGGACTGTGCACCCTCGAGCGCAGGCGTATCCTACACGACCTCACTCTGACATATCGAATCATCTATGCGAAATCCCACCCTCTCAAACACCTCTTCAAGTTTGGTTCGGTTGTCCCCACACGCAGCCACCCTTTCACCCTTCAAATCCCACACTCACGATTGAATTGTCGTCGTCACTTCTTCGCTGTTCGTGTATGCTTCTTGTGGAATAGCTTGCAGACAGATATTGTTACCTCAGCGAACGAGCACATCTTTAAACAAAGGTTACGAAACCTTATGTTGAGAACTACTGCGTTGGCCCCTACCTATTGATGTCTATATTTTTTAACGCACGGAACTACCGTCCATCCAAAGATTCTTTTCCCTCAGTCTGTGTTGCCATTGAGGATTATTTTTGCTCCACCTATGAAGAACACGGATATGATCATACAAGTAACGATTTTTTTTAATTTTTTATACGTATATCCTATGGTACTGTACAGCAATTTGCTTTTTTAACCATAAAACTTGAATCTTGAATCTTGAATTCCCGATTAAATTGTCGTCGCAACTTTTACGCAGTCCTTGTATGCTTTTTGCGGGACATCTTACCGCCAGAAGTTGTTTCATCATCAAACGATATTGTCTTGAAACAAATGTTACGATCTTTTATGTTGAATACTACTGTTTCCCCAGTTTACTGAAATCCCTTAGTGATACCTTCTTACACCACATACTCGGAAATACAAATTACGCAAACATATATTTCCAGTTCAAATTTCCTTTCTCCATGTCCAAATTTGAATTAGATTTTTGCTCCTCGTCTGAAGCACATAGATTCAAAAACTAAAGTAACCATTTGTTTAAATTTTTGTACGTATAGCCTATAGTATTGTACAGCTACTTTCTTCTTTTTACCTTAAATCTTGAATTTTGAATCCTGTTGTGCCTCATTTTGAAATTATTACAAGTGACCAAAAACAGCCTTTTTGTAATTAACATTTAAGTTGAAAGAATGTAGAAATTGTTCGAATGAGTGGCATCCGAAATCGCTTTATTAATGAAAACTTTCATTAGAGGATAGTCCCTATATACTAAATATGAGGGAAATGTCTACAGATTACCGATAAAATTGATTTTGTATTTAAATACTAAAGTAAACAATGCGAAATTCGATTTTTGATACCGAATTTCGAGTAATCCTTCAAAGTACAATAAAACTTGACATGAGATTTTTTAACACGAATACTACAAGAATACAAAGTTTCCTAACGAATAGGAAGTTTAATTGAGTGAACTTCCCATCCCCAAAGGCTGACAGGGCATATCCGTAGTAACGTTGGCCTAAACTTTCAACTGCCTCTAGCAATCCACAAGCACTCAGCTAGATTTTTCTAGTCATGTAGAATTGTAATTCAGAGCAGCAGCATGATGGTTTTCAAACGGGTGCGCAAAGTCTTCCATTGCAATAAGCTAGGCTTGGGTATGTGAAAGATGTAATGAAGCGGTGAAGTAATTGGATGCTAATTTTGAATCAACTGAGTGAAAATTAATGGCACTTATCAAAGGTTCACTTAGTTCATCTATAATTGATTTCACAATCGAGGAAATAATCACTTAATGTTGAATTATTCATTGTCAAAGTTCATTGCCTTGAAATGAGCCCCAAGGGATGTGCCTTAGTTCACCTGAAAAATAAGCAAACTAGATATGGTGAGAGCATTATAATCGAATAATCTTTTACACGAAGAATGAAAATTGTAAATCGGCTTAACTGTTCGAATGTAAATGCGAAACACTTAACATCAGGGATAACTTCTAGTTTGATTTTGGCCAGCTCGTCTCAAGCCGATTTGATTGAATTTTGCTGCGATCAAGGACTTTGAATTACTGTGTGATTAGCGTGAAAACAATTTCATTTTCCTCATCGAAAAACCTAACTTTACTCAAAATACATGACCCGCGGCATCATTAGAAAATTTTAGTTTTTTTTCTAAATCAGATTAGGTTATATACGAAAAGTCACCATCAGTAGATCATACATGAATTCCGACAAAAATATTCAAGCACAAATTCGGCAGCTGATTGATGAAGTTTGGCCAAAATAGTTGCTTAAAACGGATACATTTTACCACACCGAAAAAATGCCGGTTTCAATTTTAAATTCCTCTTAGTGTGGAAACAATACCTTTAAAGGACAATTCTTCTATTCATTACTAGCCAATTGTTATAGTATCTCTATCTTTAAAGCGCGTATATATTAGAGTAGTAATGCTCAGATTTAACTTATGAAATACCTTTTGTTCATTAGGTTTTTTCATTAGGTTTTTCATTAGGTTACAGAAAGAAATAACGAAAAAATATAAAGCATTGACAAATCCTTCATTCACAACTTATAGTTTAAGCCCATCATTAATTACAATGTTATTCGAATGAATCTGTGTAGTGTAATTCTACTGAAACGGTTTTACTTTATACTAGTTTTCCACTGATTCTCTCCAATGAGCTTTTCTTTTTCAGTCTCATCGAGCTTGCGTTAATTTGCAAACATGAAACTGTGGCCTCACCAGTTGCGTATTATTTGATCTAGTGATGCGGAATAATGTTAATGAAAACTAATCAAACGTGATTGTTGCAAAATTTTGGTAGATGCATAGCGGTGGAGTGCGATTCAGTTCGGAACCGAAAAACATTATTTTGGTATATCGCTCACAATTTGAAGCGGGAATATTGTGAATAAAGTTCAACCAAATAATACGGAGAATTGAATGAATTTACCGAACGAGTTCCGACAGACGTATTTGCTTGCAACAAACAATGAAAGGATGAACCATAAAATGCAAATCTGCCATTCTTTTGAAAGCCAAATTCATATAATGATGGGTTGTTTTAAGCTCCAGTTTAAAGTAAATGTTGATATGAATAATATGGCAACAACGAATAATATAACAAGCAAAAATGGGATTAGATTGCTTACTGAGCAGTTCAAGAATCAAGGAAATATCCAAAGGGCAGAAATTGTTTTCGATTGGTGGGATAACAAATGTAGGTGCATGGTGTTAAGATGTAAAGTTTTCTTCGATGCACGGGTTTAGGGTCAAAAAGGCATCAAGGCTTCTCTTGAAAGTTTGCTGGTTTGGTGAGTTTACAACATTATCTGGCAGATTGTTCCAAGTAAAACACACTCGCACGGCAAAAAATATCGTCTGCAGTTGAGTCTCGAATGAGGGACAGTTAGAGTAAATGTGTGAGCTCTTGTATTATGCGAGCTCCGTAGATTCAATAAGCATTGTAGAGGGTGATTTTCGGTATTCAAAATATTGTAAACCAGAATCAAATCCCTTCGAAGACGACGATGTGGATAATCAAAAAATTTAGCGTTCTGATTCGCTCATTGTAGGGTTTCCGGCTGAGTCCAGTGACAAGTTTGGTAGCTCGATGATATATTAGTTGCAAAGTCGCAACATCTTTTTTAAGCCATGGCGACCATGCTTTTTAGACCATTAAAATTGAATTGAATTGAATTGAACTGCATATTCCATCGTGGGTCTGATGTACGTATTTATAATACAGGGAATTGTCTCTTTTGAGAACCTACCGAAAATTCTCTTCAGGAGTGACAATTTCTGTGATGTTTTGCGATAGACGTAGTTGCAGTGGCTCGACATCCCTAGGGTGTTGCTTATTAACACACCCAAGTCCTTTTGTTCCATGGTCCACGAGAGGCTGTGTGTTCCAAGAAAATACTGGTACTCCACATATTTGCCAATGTTTAACATGTGACACTTTTGGAGATTGAAAAATATGCGATTTTTTAGGGACCAAGCCTGGAGGTTGTCTAGATCCTGCTGGAGCAGTTCGCAGTCTTCCGACTTACTTATCTTCGACCACACTTTTATATCGTCTGCGAACTGTACGATCTTACATTTGATGAGAGCCGGTATGTCATTAGCATAAAGCGCGAAGAGGATTGGTCCGAGGACGGATTCCTGAGGCACTCCACTTGTCACGGCTACCGACTTCGATAGAGCACCGACCACAGAGACTTGAACAAGTCGATCAGTCAGGTAATTTTCTAACCATGCTAACAGACTGCCAGTGATACCACAACGTTCCAGCTTCTGCAAGAGAATATTGTGGTTTACACGGTCAAATGCTTTCGACATATCGAGGTAACATACATGGATGGTATCCCCAGCATCTATTGCTCGAGTCCACTCGTCAAGGGTAAGGAGAAGGTTAGTAAGGCTGGATTATCCCCTTCTAAAACCGTGTTGCGCTTCCGAAAATAGCTTATTTTCCGCAAGGTATTTGCTCAGTTTGTTTGCCAAGATCCTTTCGAGTACCTTGGATACGGCGGACAACAAAGAAACAGGTCTGCAATTTGCGGGCTCCGAACGCACCCCGCCTTTGAAAATCGGGGAGATTATACCAGATTTCCATTCAGTCGGTATGACACTTTTCGACAGCGATTCGCAGAATAACTGAGTTAGAGGTCCGCATAGAGATTGTGCACAATGCTTGAGTATATTCGGGGTAATTTTATCACAACCAGGGGATTTTCTGGGATTCAACGATAGTAGAGTTCCCAGCAGCTCTACTTTGGTGATGGTTATTGTGTCCAATGGTATAGGATGCGTTATTTCTTGAACCATTTGTATATCCACGCTTTCCTTTGGACAAAATACTGCAGCAAAATAATTTACCAAAGCATCCGCGGTGTCAGCTGCATTTGTGGTCATTCCAGAGGGCGTCCGCGAGGCCGCAACTCCTGGTTTTACTGAACAATGCTTGTTCACAATCTGGTAAAGAAGCTTGGGATTCCGTTTCATTTTATACATTATGACAGCTTGATACTGTATTTTGTTTTCAGCAATAAGATAAATGACCTGGTTTCTTAGTTTTCTAAAGGTCTCCCATGTGGCATTGGTGGTTAACCGGCGATGGTTTCTCCAAGCCATATTTCACAGTTTAATCCATTTCCGAGTGCGACTGCGGATTTTAAATTCGAATGCGTTTCCAGACTGTTTTGGTACGAATGCTGAGTTTGAGGTCAAAATGCTACACCACTGCTCTTTTACTCCTATGCCTTCAATTTGCCAATCGTTAATCAAACTTAGGGCGTTTGATAATTTTGATAGGCATACCTTTCTGATGATTTTTGTTGTATCGTTTGTTCGCTCTGTTCGACATAGGTAGTCAAAATTCAAGACCAAATGGTCGCTCGAACCTAGCGGACAATCGTATGTAATGTTTTCGACGGAGTCTTTTTCAGTTGTCAAGATAAGATCGAGCATTGAAGGCATATCTCTCCCTCTGTATCTTGTATTGCTTTCAACGTGATTATACAAGGGAATTTCGTCAAACAGCTGCTGGAAGATGGCAGCAGTGGAGGTCTAAGAAATTTTGTTAGTCTTCAGCAAGTTAGGCAGATTAAAGTCTCCCATGATCAAGATTCCGGTATGATATCTCGAGGCAATCAAGCGTAGCTTGTCGAGTAGATTCGTATTATACACTTCCGGGGCTGCTGGTGGGCGATAAATTACGCCGATTGTGCAATCATCGCCTGAAGTCGTTGTCAACAAACACCATAGCGTGTCGTGAAGCACCAAGTCGGAATCCGTCAGTTCTTTGCACTTGAGTCTCTGATCATAATAGAGTGCCACACCTTCTCCACGCGACGCACGATCTCGGCGGAGCAGTGACATGCCAGCAATCTATAACTCACAATCGTGGATTTCCGGGCTCAGCCAAGTTTCGGTAATGGCAATTAGCTGAGGTCGATTAGTCTCAAACCGAGCGACAAGTTAGGCAAATTTGTTAATCAAGCATTGGGCATTGGTTAGAGGCATCCAAGAACAGTTTTGGTAAGCAAAGATGGATGGTGTCGTGTGGTGGCATAATCTGAGACAACCGTCATTGTCACGCCGAATTTGGAAGAGTCGTAGTAAATCGATTATTATTTTATATGGATTTCGCGATCTAACTTCCATTTTTATCACAAAGTATTATCTATTTTTCAGTAGACGTGAAGCGTTGTGACTATTAAATTAAGTTCAAAGCTTTCATAAAACATCTTCGTTTATCTTTAGGGAAAGAAAGGCAGAGCTGGATCTTTATATTCACTGATGGCAGATTGAGACATTGAAAATAAGTGAGGGAATTTTGATATTTAAAAAAACAATTTGATATATTAATCTTTTTCTAATCAGTAAATAAATCCTGCTCTGTTTTTACAATATATTTTGAGCCTTCCCATTAAATTCCACACAGATAGGTGGTCATATCAAAAAGGTGCATCGCGTAATCAAGTCTGGCAACTGTAAACTCTGCTAACGTTTGTGTTAAAAATTGAATTGGTTTTGTATAAGATGCGTAAACTTAATAACGGGTTTTATGGACCGTGACCCTTATATAAAAGTCAAACCGCATAGGTAGGGCCAATGTATATCTGGATGGAATTTGATAAACTGAATTTCAATTATATAGCGGTATAATTCTCAAACCGAGGTCACAGACATTATTATAGCGAAAGTTTGTTAGATATCTAAGCGTCACCATTTGCAATACGTAAACCTGAACTCATAATCCTAGTTCCAAGTATTAGGTGATTTCGCATTCTACTCTCCCTCCCACTTGCATATTATGCTATACTATTATGCTATTCTCCCGCGATTATTTCTGCTGTGTTCACTTGAAATAGCAACAGGTGAAAAGGGTTGTTGGTATGATTTAAGGACCACCGACAGAAGACGAAGCATACAATGCTAGTTTACTTGAGAAAACTCAGCTGGTTGTTTCCAGATATCAAAACAATGTCCTGATCATGGGTGACTTAAATCTCCCGAATTTACTAAAAAGCGAGATTCCACCGGGGAATTCTCTTGATAATTTATTCTACGAAATATTCAACGAAATTTATCAAGCAGCATTCGCTTCAAAGGCACAAACACACTGTCCATACTCGATCTTGTTCTGACGAGCGAGGAAAATGTCATCGAAATATCCGCCATGAAGCACCAACTGGAAAGTGTGATCATGTCATCATTGTTTTCTACTATATATCTGAAGCGAAAAGAGCTAGTGATGCTCAGAAATTGATAAAAATCGATACGCTTGCATTATCAATGGCACTTCAAGAAGTCACTAACTGGGCACTGATTAACACTGATGTCCAACAATGATGGTCATCGATACTTCAGAAAATCAACCAAAAAATAGAAATCCACTCTAAATATGTTTCAAAAAACTTAAAAAGGGATTCAAATTCGTAATCTGGAGTCGAACACAGGAATGGATAAAGGTAAGAAACTGTGCGTGGAGAAGCCGCATACTGAAGGCAACACCTGAATCCTGGGAATCTTATCGTTTGTTGAGAAACAAAGTTACTAAATTTTTCCAGGATGATAAAGAAGGGTATCAAATCAATCTGATGGAAGCAAATTGACTAAAACCCCAAAGCTCCCATTCCAGATTGTGAACAGAAAGTCCATGGTAAAGCCAGGCGTTTACGCTTTACTTACTACGACTGGAACTTCATCCACTGCTCTCAAAGCCTCCAACGAACTCGCTCAATTTTTCTTTAGAGTGTTCTACCCGAACGAGCGATTATGTTATGATATGCCTGCATTCAGATCACGAATTAACAAAATACACTAAATCGCCGTGAAACCCGGGATTGTCCTGGTAAGGCTACTCGAGTTGAAAACAAAAAATACCCGGGAGCTGATGAAAGAACACCTTTACTGCGAAAAGATTGCGCCCACGCTCTAATCTCACTACCTTTTCAACCTTTCACTGAGCTGTAGCAAGGTTGCCACTGACTGAAAATGTGGATTAATCACTTCGATATACAAAGGAGGGAAACGATCCGATGTGTCTAACTACAGACCAGTAACGTTGTTGCCTGTGGTCTCTAAATGTCTCGGACTATTTGTAGCTGATGAACTTATCAAACATTTAGAACAAAATAAGCTTCTTTCCAACACACTGCACGGATTCAAGACAGGACACTCCTGCCTCACCAATCTTCTCATAACACTTGATAACTGGAATCGAGCCGTGGATAGTGGATACCCTAACCATGCTTTTTAATTGGATATGTCTAAAGATTTTGACCGTGTTAACCACAGCATATTGCTACAAAAATTGGAGCAGCTCGGGGTGGGCAGTGGATTATTTGGCTGGATACAGGATGACTTGACCGGTAGAGTCATCAGGGTTCGAGTTGATGGGCTACTATCCAGCCCAGTTGAAGTTATAAGTACCTCAAGGTTCATCCTTCGGGCCAATACTCTACCTGGTGTACGCTAACGATTTACCAGAAATCGTACCCAGCACAATCATTTTATTTGCGGATAACATCAAAGTCTGGACTAGCGTACACGCCATAGAAGATTGCCAAATTCTACAATAGATCTCGAAGTACTTCATACGTGGTCCTTACGAAACATTCTATCGTTCAACATCCAAATATGTAAAATGTTAAACGTCGGTAAATCATTCGAATTCGAAAGTTAGCTTGAAGTCTTCGCGGCAGTGTTCTGTTGTATACAAAAAGTCTTGCCAAAGCTCAGTATTGCTCAGAAGGATCTTCGACAGTTTCTCAAAGCAGATACTCCCGCGAATAATTAACACCTATATCAGACCAATAATGGAGTACGCTGTTCAAGCATGGTCCCCATGGTTACAGAAGGACATGACCTAGCTGCAACGCGTATACCGCCGCGCTACAAAACTGGTGACCGGGCTATATAACAGGCCATACGAGGAGATGATTGCAACTCTGAACCTGTTTGACTTATCGTACCGTCATCTTAGGGGTGACTTGATCCTGCTGTTCAACATTCTGCATATAGTGGATCACCCACATGAATATCTGTTTCATCAGCAAGAAGCACGTGGCAGCAGACCGCAAGGCTACAAGTTAATTATTCTACACTCTAGCTCAAATTGTCGAAGGTTTTTCTTTGCTGTCCGAGTTTGTTTTATGTGGAACTCGCTGCCCCCACATATCATTTGCGCATCAAGCCTCAACTTGTTCATGGTCGTACTTGACAATTATATGTTGACCACCTGAATACACATGCTGACCTTCCATATTGAAAAACATTTGTGTTGTTTTTATGCATTCCCTATATTTTTAATTTATGGTTACTGTAAATTATTGCTTTTTGGACCATTAAACTTTGAATTACTTTGAATATCTCAAATAACGATGTGTGAAAATTATTTTACGCACAAATTCTAAGTTTTTCTTAAGTATCCCTGGAACTATTTTGGAACAACATTTTTCCTTTTAATCCTATTCCCCCAGATACGCACACGGACGAAACAAAATTTTTATTGCCTTCAAGAACATTAACTTTTCGCAGATCCTTCATCATATCGACTTTTACATAAATTTCTTACACGAAATTTGCCTCCGCACGATTTAGAATGAATTGTTAAGTAACATATTAAACAGCAGCTAGACTTCTGAATATTTTCCAATAATACTTTTTATTCCTAAGTGTTTTTAATTCGATTTGCAATTTTGACTATCTAAACATTCGTTAAAAGTTAAACCATTCACTAAATTGTCCTTCCATCATTTTGACCATTACAAGAAATGAATTTAATTCAATATTTACCAGTGGAACGTTCATGCGTTCCAAAATCTGTTGAGAGTTTATCAAAGGGAACGCATCCCGTTCGGATGTAAACTCTAAAGTACTATTAACAATCTAGGTCTGCCACCAGCCCTTAATCTGACACTTGCCTGTCAATTTATCAGCTTGTCGTTTTCTCGTTTGGCGCCATTAAAAAATTATTGACTGGATCTCCCAGCAAATGTCATTCTCGATAGACGAACGCCAACCAACGTCGGTTTTCCGCACAAATCAGGATTCGTATTGTTTACACCAATCTAAATCAAAGCTCACTAATTATAATGACGCTTGGTTTCGGTCGTCGCCGTGCTATGTGAAAGTTTAGTTGTTTCGATTTGGACGAAACTCAATCATTATCATCGAATGGTGTACTGAAATACACAGAAAATATTATCATTTCCTATGCTTTGAAGTCGATTCAGGTTGATAAACATTCATTTGTTCGATTCAGATAGAACATTGTACATTGAATACAATTGTTGTTCGTAAAAAGTTGGTTGCTCCTGCCGTGAAGATGCCTTGTACCACGAAACTATACTTTGACTAAGATAGTTTGGAAAGTGTTGAGTTGCCAGTCTCTTCTTCAACTCTCGTCTACCAGCGATATCGTAATGCTGTGAACGTTGTAATGACAGATAATAAAATTTCCGCCAGCAGGCTTGTTTTCATAGCATGTTGTTTCAGTGTAATTTGAAGTGTAATTCGACACAGTGAAATATCCAAATGTCAAAATATAAAAAAACCGCACAAGATTTAATGCGTAAAATTGCCTTTGTCTAATTAGAAAGTTGAAACATGATTAA